>JACEIK010000040.1:178884-194047 GCA_018107945.1 Datura stramonium | reverse complement strand
TCTTCTTCATTCTCTACTACATTTATGTACAAAATATTATCAGATCTAAGTTTCATATAATTTTCTGGAGAAATTTTATTATTTCGGCAAGATTTACATAAATCTGAAGAAATATTGCAGAATTGAATCTCAAAATGAAAAAGAAGAGTTGAGCCTCAATATGCAACGAATAATGACTTTCTTAAGTACTAGCTCCACCATTTCTCCAAGCTTAAACTCCATCAATAGAGATTGAATTTTTTGATTCAAATTTATTTTCAAGTCAAATTCTTTTTTCATATACCTTTGGCAAAACTATGATGCTTCCCCAGATAAATAAAAATCTTAGACCCAAGAATTAGTTGAGGATACCTTCTCTCTTTACTAAAATTTTTATCTCTAGCAAGCATCACCATTTTCTCAAAATGACCTTTTTAGTTTCAGAAGTTGCTATTCCTAAAATATTTAGTGCAATTTTTAGTTTCAAAAGTTGATTATTTACAATATAATATGGTGACCCACTTAATTCTTTAAGTTGCTTTTTGCTTTATTTCTTTGTCTACACTATTTTTTCAGTGTTCTTCTTCTCTCTCCTTCGTTCTAATTCTTGCTCCTCTCACTGTTGAATTTGGCAAAAGAAAGAAAAAAATAGTTAAAATAGTTCATTATAAAAAGGTCATTCCAACAGATTTGTAATCTTGAAGCAATTTTTTTAAAAAAAAATTTAAAGACTTTTTTCTTTGGAGTATATTTGAAACTAATGAAGGAGGTAATGGTAGAATGGGTGTGCTTGTAGAATGAAGGCGACGATGGCTGAGTGGGGGTAGGGTATAGAAAATAAAATTTTCTTTTCTCTTTTTACTCAAAATTTATATTTTATATTATTATAGGATGAAATGTCACATGTCCTAATTTAATTTGTGATTTTTCTATATCATTGGTAAGTGTGTTACCACACATCACATATTTTGGCTGACTGTAAAAAAAATGTCAAAATGACACAACGAAGTCATATATTAAGTGTTTAAAATGAATAAAACTCAGCTAAAAAGTCTAAGTAAAAATTGTTGCCAACTTTAAGAAGCCGCCGATAAATTCTTCCTTTTCTAATAATTCATAATATATTCCAATATCGAGGCTTATTCAGAAATAACAATTCCTATTTATTCTAGTGATACCAGAAATAGTACTAATACAAGGATTTGGGCCCCGGTTAAATGATATGGAGCCATTGTCAATCTATTATTGGAAAACTTAGCACATGATAAAAATTTCTTCTATCTCGTTTAATTATCATATATATAAAAATTAATTATTCTTTAATCTTTATCTAAAAAATTAAATGAACTTAATTATTTTTTTAAATTTTTATCCTTAAAACATTAATTATTTTAAAATTAAAAAGAAAATAAATAAATAAAAAATATATTAATCAAATTTCACTAGTAATAAGTTTTTCCCTAAAAATTATGCAAAATATTACTCCCTTCGTTTCAAAATAATTGATGTTTTTAGCTTGAACACACCTCATAAGAAACTACTCATTTCTATAAAGAAATATATATTTTTACCTACTTATCCCTAATAAATATTTTGAAAAAAATGAAACTCTTTAATATTTTCTTGATCATGTAAAATTCTCTCCATTTAAATAACGATAAAATTGAAAGAACATTATTAATGTCTTCTTAATTATATAAAATACAACTTATTTTAAAATAAAATAAAAAAACTAGAACACCACTTAATTTAAACTGGATAGAGTATTCTAATTGCTAAAGCGAAAGTACAAAAAAAAAATTAATTGTGTGGGCCGAACTAAGACGCACAACATTTTTCTCTCTCGCTCGTGATGATACTAAATTTTGAGAAACGGCCAAACGGCCAAGTTGAGAACATTTTTGGTGAGCCCTTAAATATAAAAAGAAGCTATTTTTGTCATATTGATGGTTCCTTATTAGCTGCTAGTTCGTGCAAATACTTGGATTTTGGTTGGCATATGCAAGGAATTCTGGATGTTTTTCCATAACCTTAATCTCTTCATCATCAGAAGCAACCCATAACTCTATTCCTTCTCGACATGCACTTTCTAGAAACACAAATTGTTGCTTGGACCTCACAGGAGCAGCAGGCAAATCCCCCATATGAGCAACCCAAACAGGCTTTCCCCAACCAAAATTAGCATCGTATGGTCCCATATTGCACCAACTTGTGAATCTAAATATCTTTATATTCTTATTTGTTGACAAACTTTCAAGCACCTCATTTAGCGATGTGAAAGCGCACTCGCTGTCTGTATCTGTTGAACATATAAATTAAATAGTAAATCAAAGTACTGCAAATTTTTCAAATGCATCTTCTAATTACTTCATCCGTTTTAAAATAGGTAGTGTTTTAATTTTTTGATTTTGTTTCAAAATAAATGGTGTTTTACATAATCAAGAAGATATCAATGATGTTCTTCTAATTTTACCTAACCAAGAAAATAGTAAAGAGTTAATATTTTTCAAGGTATTTATTAATTAATTACCTTGTGAAGCATGCAAACACTAATGGCCATTCCACCGCATTCAAATGTGGTGGTTTGGAGAGCAAGGAGAGGCTGATAACTTGGCTCTGGACAATTGCCTTTGCATGGAAGAAACTTGTTAAGGGATGGAATATCAGGATTTTCAAGAAACTTAGCCAGGTTAAAGTTTGCTTGGGCTTCCATGTATACAACTCCCTCGTGACTACACTCAATGGAGTGTGCATTTTTGAATCTACCAGCAACAGGGTAGTAATAACTTAGGGCTTCAGCCAGGGATTTCTTTGCAACCATAGATTTTAATTGATCAACAACATCATTGGCATTGTAAAAGAGAATGACTGGGATGTAGGAACACGGAGTAAATTGGTCCAAGAATGGCATCTTGTAGTTCCTCAAGTGCTGAGGAGTTTGTATAGAGGGCTTTATGCTTTCCTTGGACACAACTTTAACATCCACATTTTAGTGAATTGAGTAGTGTTGGTGACCAATTAATATATCGGACGTCAGTGAATTGATTCATTGCATTGTATCTTGTCACCCTTAATTCAATAGCCCTAAAAAATTTCGTCAAATACATGCGGCCTTCAAATTTTAAAAATAAAAACAGAAACTTTAGTTTATAATTTTTTATTGGTTGCTGCTAAATGACCACAAATATAAAAAGACTATATTAACTTTATCTCTTTAAAATAAAATTAAACCTTTATTTTTTCAAATTTTAGAAGTCAATTGCAATTTTATATTGTGTGACTTTAGAATATAAGACCCATCATTAATTGTGTAAGAAAATTATTTAATTGATTTTATAATATGAGACCTACCATATTATCTTATTTTACATTTTTTTCATTCTTTCTATTTCTTTTTTTTCTTGGTTCCTCTTCTCCAGTGATTTTCTCTCATTCATATAGCTAATTAGGATGTAACTCGAATAAGTTTCCATGCACATAATTTTATTTTAGCAAATTTTTTAAAAATATACGAGGAAACAACATAATATAAATAATTTCGAACTTAGACACAAGAGGAAGGGTAAAGGGTTGAATTGATTCTATGCCTGATTTTTATTTTACTTAAAGATTTTTCTTATACTATCAAATTACGAGAGAACACTGATAGACACTATTCCTATGAGCATTTTTTACCGAATAGTTAAAAAGCAAATAAACGAGTAAGCATAGTTAGGCACGAGATTATACGTGAAAAACCATTCAAGCTCGAATGGATGTAAAAAAACTATGACCTATACATTTGTAAAATTTCAATTCAACTTCATTAAAAACAACACGAGCCAAATTTGAATTACCCACCGTAATCCAATGACCTACCCCTAAGCCCTTACACAATTCTTAACTTATTTTCCTACAAACTATCCTTAGCTTGAAAATAAAACAACACTCTTGAAACATTGTTTGTGACTTTAACAGACTTCTATTACAACCAAAGACAAAAATGAAAACTCAGCCTACAACATTCATGAAAATTGACTCTTAACAGAATCTGTAACAGCTTTCTGGAACAGATCAGGGAACAGTTGCAACTCTTCATTATATTTCAGGCTTTGCTCTTTTCAAAAGCTCGGGAGCTTTCAAAGCTGAAAATACTTTGTGAATGTGTGTCCCTTCTAGCAAAGCCACAACCTCCTTTATAACATTGCAGTACGCTTCTCTTTGTTGAATCCCATTAGGATAAGAAACCTTAGTAGAGATCAACTAGGATTTCTTGCCTTATCCAATTTGGATCCTTAGTGTTTCCTTGTTGATCTCAACTTCTTTTATGCTTTATCCTGCAAATCCTAGTCGTACAAATTATTAATTTGGAATTATTTATCGATAATTACATCATGCCAAAGATATTTTAATTGCTAAGTACCCATCACTTATTTTGTAATAGCCATATTGTTACACCCCGTAAGTATCTAATATTTATACGGCCTATTCATATGTTGGTTAAGAGTTTTAGAATATAATACGTACGAGAAAGGGGCCCGGGGAAAGGTCGGACGAGCGCGGAGTCGGGACCGCACGGAAGGAGGCCGAGCCAGCTGCCCAAAGGGGCAGCGTGGCACGGACCCTGCCCTCCGCGATGGGCTCCGTGGCACGCTCTTAAGTTGGCGCCGATAGGGTCCGTGCCTCGGACCCCTGTTCACCACCTCAAGTATATATATATATCCATACGGCCAGAGAGGAAACCAACGTAGAAAACAAGTATACTCCTTCCGTTTACGCTACGAAATGCTGCCCAAATTCAAATTAACTTCGAGTATTGAAGTTTAAGGTTGCAGGGAGCATTGCTACGAAGTTAGTTTCACAAAGTTCGCCCGACAAATCGTAACTCTGTTGAGCTAAAGTTGTTGGAATTGCTCCAAACTAGTGTCAATACAATCACAGGCTTAAAGTAAGCATTTCTCTCTTCTGGATTCTCGAGAAATTACAAGTTTTCGACGGTGTTCCATCAAGTTGAAATATAATTAATATTTATATATAAAGTTATCATTTTCATCAAATATAGTACTGGAATTAGCCTCGTGCATCTAATAATACGATTGCAGCTGAGAAGAGCAGTTGAATATGAGCTGAAACTCGCCAGTTAATCAGTAATCGGCAAATGAGGTATGTTAAGGCAGTTTCCTTCGGCAAGTTAGTTTTCTTAGCATGATAACTCAGTTGAATCCCGGTAAGAGTACCAGCAGCATGTCTATTATGATTAGTTGTTGTTATTAGCTTAGACTAGTATTCCATATTAGTTTGGGACGGATTATGCCTGTATAGCATTCATGACTGACCCTAGGGTTATTAGCTGTGTCGACGCCCGCCAGGGGCGAGATGACGTCTCTCTACGGAGCGGTATGTCATCTGCCAGGGACAAAGATGGGGTTCCAGGTCCTCATATGTCGTGGTTGGCTTTATACACCCCCGTCAAGCCTGGTGCCCGGGGTACAGATATCAGGAGTCCACCGAACTCAGACATAGTTACAGTCAGGGGCTGAGCGGGCTCAATTGCAGACCCAGGAGATTGGTAGGACGGTTATAGCTATTGATTGACCAGTGTGACCTTGGATAGGGGTATATAGACTGAGGTGTACTCACCAGGGCTTATGGGGGCCCTAGGTGGGTTATTCTGCGCTGGTTGTACCTTCCGGCTTATGGGGGTCAGGTAAGGTTTATGTTTGCTTTAGTTATTGATAGTTAGACAGTAAGAAGTTCTATTACTCAGGTATGATATCTACCCCCTTCACTTCAGTTATTCTCAGTTCTATCTCTTATTTCAGTCATTTACAGTTATCGCCTTACATATTCAGTACATATTGTACTGACGCCCTTTCTGGGGCACTGCATTACTTGCCTGCAGGTACGGATAGATGAGGAGCAAGTCCCTCGTAGCTTTCAGCCAGCATCACCAAAGCAGTTAGCTCCTTTCTTTTGGAGCTTGTAGATAGAAGGTTTACTTATTTTGATTGTACAGTTCATGGGTAGGTCGGGGCCCTATCCCGACCATCATATTACTCCTAGAGGCTTGCAGATTGTTTCTATTTCTCTGTGGTTAGCTGTTATTGGTCGTGTGGGGTCCATATATATTTTAGTTTACGTGTTGGTCGTGTGGGGCCTTGTTTAGCTGGCAGATTAGCGGCCTTGTCGGCCATAGTTTAGCTTAGTACTGGATTTACTTTACAGTCATAATTAGACATCATAGTGGCCTTGTCGCCCGCAAAGGATTCCTTGTTATTTCCTGGTTCTGGTTAGTTATTTTCCTTACAGGTGGATATCAGTTCTTGTCAGCCGGAGGTTGTATTTACAGCCGAGATATAGCCTGTTGTTCTCTTAATTTAAGAATTAGAGTTAGCCCTGCACTAGGAGTGGTCAGGCTCAGTCAGTTCAGATCCTAGTAGGGCACCAGGTGCCAGTCATGCCTCCCAAGGTGGGGCGTGACAAACTTGGTATCAGAGCAGGTTGTATCCTAGGGAGTCTACAAGCCGTGCTAAGTAGAGTCTTGTCTATGGACGTGTTGTGCACCACATTATATAGGCAGGAGGCTGCGAGGCATGATAGGATGGTTATTTTTTTTTCTTATTCAGCCGTGCTATAGAGCTGTACAGTATAGGATTGAGTCCCTAATCTTACCATATTCTTTTATCTACAGAGAAAGGGAAGACCCACGACACCCAACGACTGGTAGGAGATTAGATGTTGCAGCAAGGGAACGCACTAGCAGGGTGCCTCAGTCAGAGTCAGCCCGATCTGAGGGCGACAGGGAGGCTTCATCTCGATCTCCCCAGCACTCTCCACTACGTTAGGAGCCGCTCGGAGCAGAAAAAGCGATGACACCGCCTCCAGTAGTATCTATATCGATGCCATCAGATCAGGAGGTTAGGCGTGTTGTTGTTATGTTAGCTCAGATGATGGCTGCATAGCATCAGCCAGTGACACCCATGGTCGCAGAGTCCGCAGGAGGACTTGGTAGTTCGAGGGTCTGGGATTTTCTCACACTGAGTCCCCCGCAGTTCACAAGGACGAACCAGGAGGAGGACCCTCAGGATTTCTTGGATCAGATGCAGCGGGTCTTCAGGGTAATGCATGCTACACCTGCAGAGTCGGTTGAGTTAGCAGTATTCTGGCTACGGGACATCGCAGTACTATGGTACGAGAGTTGGGAGAGGTCCTGAGGGAGAGATATTTCCCCTCTGACTTGGCCCAGCTTCTCAGAGGCTTTCCTGGACCACTACCTACCACGAAAAATTCGACAAGCTCGGGTTGATCAGTTCCTACATCTGGAGCAGGGGTCGATGAGTGTCCGGGAGTATGCTATGAGGTTCGACTCCTTGGCCCAATATGCACCAGCTTTTGCGGATACCATGCGGGCTAGGGTGCATTGGTTTATTATGGGGCTGAATCTAGAATATGTGGAGACTTGTATTACGGCTACTCTGCGAGAGGACATGGATATTGCTCGCGTCTAGGCTTTTGCTCAGCATATTGAAGGGATTAGACAGCGGCAGCGGGAGATAAGGAGGGAAGAGCAGGAGCAGCGCCGCAGGGCCAAACCCAGTGACATGCAGGCAGAGTCCCAGGGTGGACCCAGGCCATGATTTTCAGGCAAACCACCCAGACCCCCACGCCTACAACAGAAGCATGGGAGTGGATATGGTCATCGGGGGCAGTCAGGGCCAGCAAGAGCTCACGATTAGCAGGTTCACAACAGCAGAGAGGAGTGGAGCAGAGTAGATTCGCCATGCCACTTTGCCCTGTTTGCAGTCGACGTCACTCCGGGCTATGCAGGTATGGTTCCACAACATGTTATACTTGTGGACAGGAGGGTCATCAGATGAGGGATTGTCCAGACAGGGGTCAGATTGATCGGGACCGATAGGATAGATCTTCAGTAGGATCACATGCCCCAGCATCTCCAGCAGGGTGTAGTCCCTCAGCTCCAGCCGGCAGAGGCCGAGGCAGATCAGGGGCATCTAGCTCAGGTACCGGTCCAGATCACGCTCATGCCTTACCGGGATGACAGGAGTCAAAGTCGTTGCCGAATGTGGTGACAGATATGCTGGACATTTTCTCTCACTCTATTTATGTATTGATAGTTCCAGGATCCACCTTGTCTTATGTTACCCCATTAGTGGCTCAGAAGTTCGATATTATGTCAGAATCACTTCAACCACCTTTTTCAGTGTCTACACCCGTCCGTGACTCTATCATAGCCAAGAGGGTCTACCGGGGATGCACAATAGAGGTTGTTGGTCGTCAGACTTTAGCAGACTTGATAGAACTAGAAATGATTGATTTTGATGCAATTATGGGTATGGATTGGCTGGCACTATGCTATGCCAATGTTGAATGTTGGACCAAGACTGTCTGATTCGACTTTCCAGGGGAGGTTGTACAGGAGTGGACAGGTAGTGCAGCCACGCCAAAAGGTAGGTTTATTTCCTATCTTCGAGCGAGGAAATTGATAGCAAAAGGGTGTATTTATCATATTGTTAGAGTTCAGGATGTCCAAGCAGAATCTCCAACTCTTCAGTCCATTCCAGTAGTTAATGAATTTTCAGATGTATTCTCGGATGAGCTACCTGACATTCCCCCAGAACGGAAAATCGACTTTGCAATTGATTTATTAATAGGTACTCAGCCCATATATATTCCTTCATACCGAATGGCTCCTACTGAGCTTAGAGAATTTAAGGAAAAGTTGAAAGATTTGTTAGATAAGGGCTTCATCAGGCTGAGTACTTCACCGTGGGGAGCACCAGTTTTTTTTGTGAGAAAGAACGATGGCTCCCTCCGTATGTTTATAGATTACCGATAGCTGAATAAAGTTACTATCAAGAATAATTACCCTCTTCCCAAAATAGACGACTTGTTTAACCAGTTGTTGGGGGAAAAGTATTTCTCAAAAATTGACTTAAGGTCAGGGTACCATCAGGTTCGGGTTCGTGAGAGGGATATTCCAAAACCCTCTTTCAAGACCAGGTATGGCCACTTTGAATTTCTAGTCATGTCCTTTGGACTGACGAATGCTCCAGCACTATTCATGGACTTGATGAACAACACCTTCAGGACGTATCTAGACCTGTTTGTGATAGTATTTATTGATGATATTCTGATATATTTCCGCTTAGGGGAAGATCACCTGGATCACCTACGAACAGTGCTCCAAACTCTCTGGGATCGCCAGCTGTATGTGAAGTTTTCTAAATGTGAAGTTTGGCTGAATTCAGTGGCCTTTTTGAGTCACATTGTGTCAGATGCTGGCATTCAGGTAGACTTGCAGAAAATTTAAGCAGTAAAAACATGGCCTAGAACTACCACTCCGACTGAGCTACGTAGTTTCTTGGGGTTAGCCGGGTATTACAAGAGGTTCGTGGAAGGATTTTCCACCTTAGCAGCGCCTTTGACCAAGTTACCTCAGAAAGCAGTTAAATTTCACTGGACTGAAGCATGTGAACAAAGCTTTTAGGAGTTGGAAAACAGACTGACCTCAGCACCAATATTAGCCTTGCCAGAAGGATCAAAGGGTTATGCAGTATACTGCGATGCTTCATGCATCGGGTTAGGATGTGTTCTGATGCAACATGGTAAAGTAATTGCTTACGCTTCCAGACAGCTGAGGAAACATGAAAAGAACTACCCCACCCATGATCTGGAGTTGGTCGCGGTAATTCATGCCTTGAAAATATGGAGGCACTATCTGTATAGCGTTCATGTAGATATTTTCACTGATCATAAGAGTCTCAAGTACATTTTCACACAGAAAGAGTTGAATCTACGGCAGCGTCGCTGGTTATAGCTGTTGAAAGACTATGATGTGAATATTTTGTACCATCCAGGGAGAGACAATGTTGTAGCAGATGCCCTCAGTCGCAAATCCATGGGAATTCTGGCATATTTGAAGCCCGAACAGCGGGAACTGGCCCGAGAATTGCATCAGTTAGCCAGTTTAGCTGTCCGTATAGTCGATTCAGGAGACAGTGGAGCAGTAATTCAGAATACGGTCGTATCGTCATTAGTTGTGAAAGTGAAAGAACGGCAGTACGAAGACCTTAACCTGGTTCAGCTTAGAGATAAGGTTCAATGAGGGGAAGTAAAAGATTTCCAGGTATCCGAAGACGGATTTTTGAGATATAGGGATCGCCTCTGTGTTCCGAACACGGCAGGACTTCGCCAATAAATTATGGGTGAGGTGCATTATTCCCGTTACTCTCGTCATGCGAGTTCAACAAAGATGTATCACGATATAAAAGAGATTTACTGGTGGCCGGGAATGAAAAAGGAGATAGAAGAATTTGTAGCTCAATGTCCTAATTGCCAGCAGGTGAAAGCCGAAATCAGAAACCCGGCGGGCTGACACAGGAGATAGCAGTGCCTATGTGGAAATGGGAGGCAATTAACATGGATTTTGTGATAGGGTTACCTCATACCACGCGTAAATTTGATTCCATATGGGTGATTGTTGATAGATTGACGAAATCAGCTCATTTTCTGCCAGAGGGCTACTTTTTCAGCTGAAGATTATGCCGAGCTTTATATCAGGGAGATAGTCAGATTACATGGTGTCCCAGTATCTATCATTTCTAACATGGGAGCACAATTTACAACTAGGTTCTGGCAGTCCTTCTAGAGAGGTTTGGGAACCCAGGTTAATTTGAGTACAGCATTCCACCCTCAGGCAGAACGCACAATTCAGACGCTTGAGGATATGTTACGGGCATGCATGCTAGACTTCGAGGGTAGTTGGGAGGAACATTTACCCCTTATTGAGTTTTCCTACAATAACAGTTACCATTCGGCGATTCAGATAGCGCCTTATGAGGCTTTTTACGGGTGAAAATGTAGGTCCCCAGTTGGTTGGATCGAGGTTGGAGAGACAGGGTTAATTGGGCCGGATATAATTCACTAGTCAGAAGAGAAAGTAAAGCTTATCAGAGAACATCTGCTGACAACTCAGAGTCGCCAGAAATCTTATGTTGATGTACGACGTAGGAATCTGGAGTTCAATGTAGGTGATTGGGTATTTCTAAGAGTCTCGTCAATGAAGGGCGTAATGAGGTTTGGCAAAAAGGGTAAGCTCGGCCCGAGGTTTATTGGACCGTATTGAATACTCCGGAGAATAGGCCAGGTGGCATACGAGCTAGATTTGCCTTCAGGATTGGAATCTGTTCATCCAGTCTTCCATGTGTCGATGCTACGAAAGTGCATAAGGGATCCATCCCGAGTTGTGCCAATTGAGGATGTCCAAGTCACTGAGGAATTAGCCTATGAAGAGGTTCCAGTAGCTATATTAGATCCATAGGTTCGCAGGCTGAGGACTAAAGATGTTTCCTCTGTTAAAGTACTATGGAGAAACAAGAACATAGAGAAAATGACTTGGGAAGCTAAGGATGACATGAAATCCAAATATCCTCATTTGTTCCAAACTTAGCCAGGATATGCAATTAAGGTATGTCTACAATTCGGTTTGTTCTGTGATGTGTGTTACATATACTGCTCAGCTAGATACAATGTTATTGAGAAACAATTGCTATAGTGTTGTGTGAAATGTCTGTATTGGACTTTTCTGCATTTCAGAATTTTCGGATAGTCCATACTACAGGGGAGACTCTACTGAAAATTTTCTAGAATAAGTAGTTATAAGAGTTAAGATGCCTATAAGCTAAAGTAAGACATTCAAGGACAAATGTTTCTAAGGGGGGGAAGATGTTACACCCCGTAAGTATCTAATGTTTAGATGGCCTATTCGTATGTTGGTTAAGAGTTTTAGAATATAATATGTGTGAGAAAGCGGCCGGGGGAAAGATCAAACGAGCACGGAGTCGAGACCGCGCGGAAGGAGGCCGGGCCAACTGCCCAAAGGGGCAGCGTGACACGGACCCTTCCCTCGGCGATGGGCTCCGTGGCACGCCCATAAGTTGGCACGACAGGGTCCGTGCCACGGACCCCTGTCCATCGCCTCAAGTATATATAAGTCTCAACCTTTGATTTCATTTCATATATATATATACATATATCCATACCGCCAGAGAGGAAACCAACGTAGAAAACAAGTATATTTCTTCCGTTTACACTATGAAACGCTGCCCGAATTCAAATTAACTTCGGGTATTGAAGTTTAAGGCTGCAGGGAGCATTTCTACGGAGTTAGTTTCACAAAGTTCGCTCGGAAAATTGTAACTCTACCGAGCTAAAGTTGTTGAAATTGCTCCAAACTAGTGCCAATACGATCACAGGCTTAAAGTAAGCATTTCTTCCTT
This sequence comes from Datura stramonium, assembly GCA_018107945.1. Lineage (NCBI taxonomy): Eukaryota > Viridiplantae > Streptophyta > Magnoliopsida > Solanales > Solanaceae > Datura > Datura stramonium. The sequence continues at coordinate 181,790 of JACEIK010000040.1, read as the reverse complement.
ATGGATTCTCGAGAAATTATGAGTTTTCGACGGTGTTCTGTCAAGTTGAAATATAGTTAATATTTATATAAAAAGTTATCATTTTAATCGAATTTAGTACTGGAATTAGCCTCATTCTTCTATAATATGATTGCAGTTGAGAAGAGCAGTTGAATACGAGCTGAAACTCGCCAGTTAATCAGTAATCGTCCAACGAGGTATGTTAAGGCAGTTTCCTATGGCAAGTTAGTTTTCTTAGCATGATAACTCAGTTGAATCCCAGTAAGAGTACCAGCAGTATGTCCATTATGATTAGTTGTTGTTATTAGCTGAGACCAGTATTCCATAGTAGTTTGGGATGGATTATGCCTGTATAGCCTTCATGACTGACCCCAGGGTTACTAGCTATCTCGACGCCCGCCAGGGGAGAGATGACGTCGCTCTATGGAGTGGTATGTTGTCCGCCAGAGACGAAGATGGGGTCTCAGGTCCTCATATGTTGTGGTTGGCTTTATACACCCCCGTCGAGCCTGGTGCCTGGGGTACAGATATTAGGAGTCCACCGAACTCATACACAGTTACATTCAGGGGCCGAGCGGACTTAGTTGCAGACCTAAGGGATTGGTAGGACGGCTATATCTATTGGTTGGCCGGTGTGACCTTGGATAGGGGTATATAGACTGAGGTGTACTCACTAGGGCTTATGGGGGCCCTGGGTGGGTTATTCTGTGTTGGTTGTACCTTCCAACTTATGGGGGCCAGGTAAGGTTTATGTTTGCTTTAGTTATTGATAGTTAGACAGTAAGAAGTTCTATTACTTAGGTATGATCTCTACCCCCTTCACTTTAGTTATTCTCAGTTTTATCTCTTATTTCAGTCATTTATAGTTATCACCTTACATATTCAGTATATATTGTACTGATGCCCTTTCTGGGGGTGCTGCATTACTTGCCTGCAGGTACGGATAGACGAGGAGCAGGTCCCTCGTATCTTTCAGCCAGCATCACCAGAGCAGTTAGCTCCTTTCTTTCAGAGCTTGTAGATAGAAGGTTTACTTCTTTTGATTGTACAGTTCATGGGTAGGTCAGGGCCCTGTCCTGACCATCATATTACTCCTAGAGGCTTGCAGATTGTTTCTATTAGTGTTATTGGCCGTGTGGGGCTCATATGTGTTTTAGTTTACGTGTTGGCTGTGTGGGGCCTTGTTTAGCTAGCAGATTAGCGGCCTTGTCGGCCATAGTTTAGATTAGTAACTGGATTTAATTTACATTCATAACTAGACATCATGGTGGCCTTGTCCGCCCGCATAGAATTCCCTGTTATTGCCTGGTTCTGGTTAGCTGTTTTCCTTACAGGTGGCTATAAGACCTTGTCGGTCGGAGGTTGTATTTACAACCGAGATATAGCCCGTTGTTCTCTTGATTTAAGAATTAGAGTTAAGCCTGCACCAGGAGTGCTCAGGCTCAGTCAGTTCAGTCAGTTTAGATCCTATTAGGGCACCAGGTGCCAGTCATGCCTTCTAAGGTTGGGCGTGACACATATATCAAGCATACTTTAATTATCATCATCAAAATCATGCTCAATAAATTTTACATTTTTGATGATGTCAAATAAAATATGCTTGTGCTAATTTCCTACTACTAACAGACCACGAAGGACATCTTACAGGATGATACTGTTATGTGACAAAAGACCAGTAGACTTGTTTTCATGACTCATTATGACACTTCAAGCATATAATCACAATTATTCCCCCTTTTGGCATCATTAAAAAGCTAAACAATAATAAAACAAAATAGAAAAGATACATGGGCACAATTAACCAAAAGAGTAACTCACTACTGTCGGGGTAACAAGCACAACAATACAACCTAATGAAAATTATCAAAATCAATCTAGTGATATTGGCCATCCTTAAGAATTCAACACAAATAAATAACAAAAACAAAAGGGTTAGAGGTCATAGTAGATAGATACAATCCAAAACAGATCCAAAAACAACAAAAGTTCACAAAGAAGAAAAAAAAAACTAAGGGGAGTCCACGAAAGCAGTAGCAGGGGGAGGGAACTGAGCCAAGGATGAACGAGGAGGTGGGGTTGTCTGACACAGCCCTTTGATCATGTTCACCAAATTATTATGACGTGCCATGGCAATATCCTCATTTCGAGCAAGTTGAGCCCGAAGAGTGTCATAGTCTTGACACAACTTCTCAATTTCCTGATGTAGGCTGGCATTTTCAGCGATCAGAGAGTCCTCTGAACGAACAAAGCCAGAAGGTTTATCCAATCCTTCAGAATGATCCTCAGAGGTAACAACCTTGTGAGATCCCGGGTATTGTAATAGTCAGGTTTGACGGATAAAGGGCAAGCCCAGTCACCAAGAGTCATGGAACGACTCATGGTACTAAGATACGACTCGCATTTACTGTTACACCCCTTAAGATTCCCGGCATCTAGATGGCCTATTCGCACGTGGGTTAAGCATATTTGAAAGTCACACGTGCTAGGAAAAGGTCCGGGAAAAGATCGGACGAAAATCCTATCGAACCACCGCGGAAGGCGCCGGGGCAGAGCCCCTCCGTGATGGCGCCGTGTCACGGAAGCGGGGCCACCGCGTTGGCTCCGTGATACGTTGGGCCTATCCAGGCCCAAGTATATAAAGCCCCACTTCAATTTTTAAGTGATATATTCCATTGAAATTTCCAGAAAACGCAGGGAAAGTGAGAGAGATGAAGAGGAGTTATATATTATCATTTGATTACGCTGCCAAACATAGTCTAAACCCAAATTTACCTCAGGTACCGATGTATTTAGCAGCAGGGAGCACTCCTACGGATTTTGTTTCGCGAAATACGGCCGACGAATCGTCGAGCTACCAGACCAAGGTAAGTAGAATTGCTCCAAACTAGTGTCTATGTGCTCCTAGC
>JACEIK010000040.1:144966-162013 GCA_018107945.1 Datura stramonium | reverse complement strand
AGGATTAATTGTTAAATTGTCAATGTAATATAAATTAATGACGAGATTCGACCGCTAAAAATGCTTATAACAACTGAATAGTTGTCGTTCAAAAGTTTTCTAACGACGAAAATGATAAATAATGAAGGAAAATTTTGGTCGGAGAAAGAAGAATAACGACTAAATTTGGGATCGTCGCTAATGGTTTCTTAACGATAAGACTAGAATCTGATCGTGTACTTTTAACGTTGGAGCTACTAATGATGGGTGACGACCAATTTTTTATTGGTCGTATATGTCTAATAATGACTGAATTTGGACTTTTAGTTACAAAATTTCCTTTCGCTAAAGATCTTTTTTCTTGTAGTGAAAGGAAATAGGGGGGAGTGAACAATAATAGTCGATATTGGAATGGAGGGCTAGGATCATTTCAAGTTTAATGCTCAAGGGATGTGATTTGGCCAATTGGGTATAAATAACAGAATGGACATGAGAGAGAAGCATCCACTATTCCGGTAAAATAACAACTAACCCTCTCCTCAACTAACTCAATCTTCTCTTCCTCATACTCTCTCTCTTCTCTTTCTTTTCTTCTTCTAATCTTCTTCCTCTCTTCTTCTACAGATTCAACTATTCATGAAGATCTGTTCTATTTACCTTATGTCTTTATATTTTAGTTTCTTGTAGTTCTTATTTCCTTTTTAACAATTTTCATTATCAATATAATCAGAAAATCATAAAAAAAACTTATCTCGATTGCGAAAATTGTTATTACATTTATTTCTGTGAATTTAGTTCATAAAAACTGATATCAGAGCCTCAATCCTAAGGTCTGTGACATATATGATGGCCGAGGGAACCCGCTTGAAGACTGTGGATGACAAACTACAACGGCATGACCAAATGCTTGATGAATTAGTGGAGCAGCAGAGGGATATGGTTGCAACCCAAGTTGGTATCCAAGGCACTCTGGAACATATTTTAGATCGATTTATTCAGTTGGAAAGAAGATTCAATCAAGTGTAGGAAGGGGCACCTCTAGGGGGAGATGGGCTACTGCCAATGCCAGGCTACGATGCTAGAGCTGCTAGAAACCCAGTGGATGTACCTCCCCTAAATGGGAGTTACCAACATTTGATGGACATGATCCCAAGGTGTGGCTTCGTAAGTGTGAATGTTATTTCCTTTTGTATAGGGTCTAGGAGAATTTAAAAGTGGATTGGGTTGCTCTTTACTTGAATGGAGATGTTGAGATTTGCTATAATGCCATGGTGTTGAGTAGGGGTGCTGTGAATTGGGATGAATTCAGGGAGGAATTATGCAATAGGTTTGGAGGGGAGTGTATGAAAGATGTTGTGGAAGACTTCAATAAACCCAGTTAGACTGGGAGTATAGAAGATTCTAAAACAACTTGAAGACCTCAAAGCATAGATGATCATTAGAAACCCTGCTTTGAGTGAAGCTCACTTCCTATCTAGTTTCATAGGAGCCCTCAAGGAGGAGATTCGATTTGATGTGAAGATGTTTAAGACAACCACCCTGAGCTATGCTATCCAACAGGCAATGATGTAGGAAAGGGCTATTGAGGCTGCTCAAAAGAAGGCCAAGACTGTGGCTAGACCAAGTTTGGTTGCTGGTAATGCAGGAGCTTCCACTGTCCTAAGGGGTGGAGGTTTTGCTGCTGCTAGATCTAGCCCACTTAGATTGAGTCCTGAATTCTATGAACATGGGAAGGCTAACCACCTATGTTTTAGATGTGGAGAAAAATTGCAACCAGGCCATAGATGTCAGATGAAGCAGCTACAATGTCTGATTGGTAGTAGTGAAGGAGTGCTTCAGGATCACCCTGCACCTATAACCAACAATGACATAAAACAAAACAACTAATGTGAACTGGTACAAGAGGTGGAAATTGAGATTGCAGATGATGTGGAGATACAAGAAGCAGTATGTCTGAGTGCTCTATCAAGAAGTTGCAATGGTGTTAGCATCATTTTGGTCAGTAGGTTTATAAGGAAGAGACCTTTATCAATTCTAGTGCATTCTGGGAGTACCAACAACTTCATCAATGAGGTCATTGTACAAGAGACTGGTTATCAATTTGAGTATTCTACACCTATAAGGGTGACTGTAGCATATGGCAATTACAGGTATTGTAGTACTACCTGCCCTGAGTTTACTTGGAAAATGGAAGGCAAAACCTTTAAGGAAGACCTCAGAATTCTCAAACTTGGAGATTGTGACATTGTGTTGGGTAATGATTGGATGAAAAGTTCAATCCCACTATATTTGATCATGAGAAGAGGTATGTCACCATTGGAAGGAAAGGCAATAAAGTGCTTTTGTAGGCTATCCCAGAAGGGCGGCAATTAAGTTTGATTAGTGGCAGTACTATGGGGAGTTTTTAAAAAAGGGCCAAGTTGTTATGGCTCATATGTTCTTAATAGAGGCTTATGGTTCCCAGAAATAGAAAAGGTGGATCTAGCTATTCAGGAGTTACTGTTAGGATATGATGATGTATTTGAAGAGCCCAAGTCCTTGCCACCTACTAAACATCTAGATCACAACATTCCACCCAAACCACGGACTTCCCTAGTCAGTCTAAGGCCTTACAGGTACAACTATTACCAGAAAAAGGAGCTAGAGAAGCAGGTGAGAGAGATGCTTGCCAATGATATAATCCAACACAATCAGTCCCCTTTCTCTTCCCCTGCATTGCTAGTTAAGAAGAATGATGGGACTTGTAGGTTTTATGTTGACTAAAGAGGGTTAAACGAGGTCACTATCAAGGATAAATATCCCATTTCCATTGTAGATGATTTGCTAGATGAGTTTCAAGGGTATTTGATCTTCTCTAACATGGGCTTAAGAGTTGGTTATCATCAAATAAGGATGAAGCTAGAGGATGTGTATAAACTGCTTCTATAACTCACATGGGGCACTAAGAGTTCTTGGTTATGCCTTTTGGCCTAACTAATGCCCCTGCTACCTTCCAGGTCTTGATGAATCAAGTCTTCCAGTCACTGCTCAGGAAGTTTGTCTTTGTTTTGTTTTGATGACATACTGGTATACAGTAAGTCATTGGTTGAGAATATTACTCACTTGAAGAGGGTATTTGATATCCTAAGAGAACAATCCTTATTTTTCAAGAAGTCAAAATACTTCTTTGGGTTGGCTCAGATGGAGTATTTAGGGCATGTTATCAGTGCTGAGGGAGTGGCTACAGACCCCAGTAAAATTTAATCTATGATGGACTGGCCTAAGCCTACCACATTAAAGGCCCTAGTTCCTGGGGTTAACTGGTTACTATAGAAAGTATGTTACAAATTATAGGAGTATTTTCAGGCCTCTAATTGAGTTGCTCAAGAAAAATTCTTTCAAGTGGAATTGAGGGGGCTGACCCGACTTTTGAAGCCCTAAAGGTGGCTATGACCAAAACTCCTATGCTTGCCTTGCTAGACTATTCCAAGGAGTTCACTGTGGAGACAAATGCTAGCCAAGGGGAATTGGGTCTGTGCTGATGCAAGGGGATAGGCCTATTGCTTATTTTAGCTAAGTATTAGCCCCTAGACACAAAGGAAGATCTATTTATGAGAAGGAGTATATGGATCTATTAAGTGCCATTGATAGGTGAGACATTACCTTCAATGCAAGCACTTTGTGATAAGAACAGACCATCATAGTCTCAAGTACCTTTTGGAACAAAAAGTTACCACTGCAATACAAAAAAAATGGCTAACTAAGTTGCTGGGATTGGACTATGTTGTGCAGTATAAGAAAGGGGCTAAGAATAGGGTGGTTGATGCCTTATCTAGATAGTTTGAAAGGGTTGCAAGTCAGGGGCTATCAACACATGCAGGTTGTACATTATTGGCTATACGTACTATTGACCAAGGTGGATGTTAGAAATTAGTAATAGCTATGAAGGTAACACTGTTGCAGAAGCTTTAATTGTAGAGGTGACAACGATTTTGCAAGGACCCCATATCTATCATTACTCTTCTGGGGTATTGAGGAAGAAGGACAAACTGTATATTACAATGTAATGGGAGTTGAGACAATAATTGATATCTACCTTCCATCACCATTTGGTGGTCATTCAGGACAATTAGGGACCTACAAGAGGATGAATCACATATTTTATTGGCTTGAAATGAGACAAATGATCAATGACTTCATAGCAACTTGTGAAGTATGCCAGAGGAACAAGGGAGAAACTGTTCAGTACCCTGGTCTACTCCATCCCTTGCTTATTCCAGACCAGGCCTGGAGACACATAAGCATGGATTTCATTGAAGGGTTGCCAAAGTCTGGGGGTAAAGAGGTGATACTTGTAATGCCCCGGAAGCTCAAAATCAATATCCGAGACTTAATTCATAAAATCTGAAAAACTACAGAAATGTTGCGGAACAACTCACCTAACGACTCGTTAGGTGACCCGTGAGGAGGAGGCTGGAGATTTCAAAGGAAGGGGGGGGGCAGTGTACCCAACGAGGGACCTCACGAGTCGTGGTCACTGACCACAATCCGTTAGGTCATCCGTGGATAGGATCTAGCTGATATTATATATAGTCGTCCAGTGTACTTGACGAGTGGGTGCAATGTGTCGTTATCAGTGTAGACAACTCGTTAAGTCACCCGTTACAAGACCGGGCATTAAATCCCTATAATGAGACAGTGTGGTCCACGAATGGTGACCACGAGTCGTGGTCAGTGACCACAACTCGTTGAGTCCCTCATGGTGACTTCAATGAATTCGGGATCTAACCAGAGGTCCCAACGAGTCGTGGTCCCAACTAACGACTCGTTGAGTGACCCGTTGGGACCCCGTCGATCAGTTTTCAGAATTTTACCAGGGTTATTTTGGTAATCTCCTATATACTTAGTCACTAAACTATGTCGTTTTGAACCTAAATTCAGAACAATTACAGGGTTTGAGCGGTTTTCTCCCCTCATTCTCATGTCTACACTTAGAATTTCATCGACGGTTCTCCTAAGAAACTCTCTAGCAAGACTTAGGGTTATTCATTCATCACAACAGTCCATGTCCTCTTCTTCAGGGAATTCGTCACCAAGTATGTGGGGTTTTAGCAAGGGGATTGTCCTTCCCTTGCGTCCCCAAAGCCCTCCTCAATTTCTTCCATCAATTCTAAGCCCTGAGCTTTCGAATATGAGAAGCATTCATGTTTATTTTTTATTGATTTCACTCAAAACGATGTTGATACTTACTTTTAAAATAATCTTCATCAGTTCCACATCAAATTGTCAGTATCATTACATAAGTGAATTTGAGCCCTAATTTTTGAGTAATGATTTTACTTGTTAAATTCCTCTAGTGAATGAAAAATGCTTTGGGCTGAATTCCTAGAATTGTCTTGCGTTGCGTATGTGTTGGGTAATTATCCCATGAATCAGAATGACTTTAGTATGTTGAATGAAATTCTCTATTAGTTTCTTAGTAATTTAGTAAGTTAGAACACAAAACTCTATCAGTCTAGTCTCAGTCAGAATCAAATCAGTCTAGCTTCAGTTAGATTTTAGCAACCTCAGTGTTGTCTAGAAAATGTCAACTGATGAGTTTGACTCCAGTATATTTTCGAGGTGTCAGTGGTGCCTCCCAATTTTCAGACTTAGATTCAGATTTCAGTTATTTGGTCCATTAGGCGGTCATGACATTCAATTATAACTCTGACCAGCCCTAGGACCCCAGTTCAGTTAGTAGTTGTTTAGTAGACGATTACGACACTTCTAGAAAAGCAGCTCTAACCAGTCTTAGAACCCAGTTTCAGAATCTGGTCCGATAAGGCTCTTAGGGTACATGCAGTTATTCATCCCTGACTAGTCCTGGGCCCCAGTTTCGAGCTATCAGCTTAGTAGTTCAGTTTAGATTTTTCAGTGGGAGTAGAACTTAGTACCGAGCGGGCCGGGATTCCAGCGCACCAGGTTCCCAAAACTATGTGGCCAGCGTAGGTTACAGTATTACTTGGTTTGATTGGCCCCATATATTTTTTTGTGATCACCAGTTCATGCCTTTATACCCTAGCAAGGTATATTGGGTCCTACCAGTGGGGTGTATACATCGGACTCCACATGTAGCTCACGTGATTATATGTCGGTTATAGACTCTCCCACTAGTTAGTCCAGTCCAATATCAAAATAAGCAGCTCAGTTCAGTACAGTGCAATATCTCAAATTTAGTGTTTTAGACTCAGGGAATGTCCTTGACCATCAAATAGGTCATCTTGACCTTTTCAGATTATATCAGTAGTTCAGTTCAGCTTACCTGTTGGTCATGGCATGTCATTTTAGTTCAGACTTTATATTCAATATGTTTCTCCCACTTACTCAGTACATTCAAAGTACTGACGCATGCTTTTTATGCTGTATCGTTTCATGATACATCTGCAGGTTCTCAGATTCAGCACATATAGTTACTTCAGTTTTAGAGCATTCCATTTCAGCAGATCAGAGTATGATTCCTCATTCGAGGGCTTTGTTTATTTACTTCAGCAGGATATAGTTTGTTTAGACTTAAAGTTAGCTGGGTACCTATCCAAGCAACTCCTCAGTAGTTGGCTTTCAGACCAGACTTGTCTTTCAGAATTGAATTTCAGATATATTATTTCTTTCTCTACTTTCAGTCTTTACATTTTCTTAAACTGATAAATCTGTTATTTAAAACTTTTGCTGTGCGTTTACTCAGAATGCTAGTGTATGATAGAACAGGGTTGACTAGGGATCACTTGTGGCTTCAAGTACCGTGTTACGTCTAGGGTGTAGGTTCGGGGCGTGACAATACTGGTTATTGTTGATAAGAGGACTAAGTTTGCTCGTATTTTGACTCTGGCTCACCCTTTCACAGCAGCTAAGGTTGCTCACAAATTTCTTAGAAGAGTGCATTCACTCCATGGACTACCAGAGTCTATTGTTAGTAATAGGGATAGGATTTTCTTAAGTAAGTTTTGGCAGGCTCTATTCAGGCTATTGGGAACTCAGTTACATTACAGTATTGCTTACCATCCCAGAGTGATGGACAAACTGAGAGAGTTAACCAGTGTATTGAAAAATATCTGAGGTGCATGACTTCCAGTAGACCTGTCCAGTGGAAGTAGTGGTTACCCCTTGTTGAGTGGTGGTATAACACCAATTTCCACACTGGGTTATAATGTACTCCCTTTGAAGCTCTTTTTGGTTACCACCCTCCCCATTTGTCATTGGGACCTACCCTTGAGACCCCAGTTCCTGCAACTAAAGATACTGCCATGAGGAGGCAGCAAATGCAACAATTACTTCAAGACAATCTCCTCAAAGCCCAGGAGAGAATGAAACACTATGCTGACTAGAATATATCTGACAGAGGGTTTCAGGCGAGTGATATGGTATTTCTGAAACTCCAACCCTATAGGCAGACCTCAATTGCTCTCAGGAGGAACTTGAAGTTGAGCTCCAAGTACTATTAGCCATACAAGGTTCTGCAGAGAATTGCATGGTGGCTTACAAACTAGACTTGCCTGTATCTTCAAAAGTTCACCATGTATTCCATGTTTCACTATTGAAGAAGGTAGGCAACAATGTGATGATCCAGCCTTGCTTACCTTCAACCAGTGCAGATGGCCAGTTTATTGTTGAACCTGTTGATGTTTTACAGAGACAAGTGGTGCGTAAAGGCAATGCAACTGCTATTAAGCTGCTGATACAATGGTCAAACCTTCCCCCAGAAGATGCTACATGGGAGGATTATGACTTTATCAAGGCCAAGTTTCCTAAATTTTAATCCTTGAGGACAAAGGATGTTTTCAAGGGCTAGGGAATGTTATGAATGGAGTATAGTAGTAAATAAAGGAAATAGGGGGGAGTAACCAGTAATAACCGATATTGGAATGGAGGGCTAAAATCAATTCAAGTTTAATAATGCACAAGGGCTGTGATTTGGCTAGTTGGGTATAAGTAACAGAATGGACAGGAAAGAGAAGCGTCCACTATTTTGGTAAAATAACAACTTCCTCTCTCCTCAACTAACTCTATCTTCTCTTCTCTTCCTTCTTCTAATCTTCTTCCTCTCTTCTTCTGTAGATTCAGCTATTCATGGAGATCTGTTCTATTTACCTCATGTCTTTATATTTTAGTTCCTTGTAGTTCTTGTTTCTTTTTTTTTTTTAGCAATTTCCATTATCAATATAATAAAAAAATTGTTCCAAAAAGAACTTCTTGACAGCGAAATTGCTATTACTTTTATTTCTATGAATTCAGTTCATCACAAATCATTTATGAAGTTTAACTTTTTATAAGCTCAAAATCAAGAAATAATTTATTAGGTTAAAAAGCTTGGAATTTCAAAATCATGGGGCTCAAATTATTCAACAATAATAACATACTCAATGTAATTCCACAAGAGGGATCTAAGAAGGATGGAGTGTACACAATTTTACAAGGTAAAGAAGTTGAGAGTTCAAACCTTTATAAGTCTAGCATATAGGAACGAATTATGGATTCAAAAACTTGCTAGAATTTCAAAACCAAATAAAGGATGCATTGGGTACAAACTTTTATAAATTTAAAGTCGAGGAAGGATTCATTGGGTTCAAACCTTAACGAAATCAAAATCAAAGACCAACTCATGATGTTCAAATATTTCCTATATTTCAAACAAAGAACAAATCATGACATTTGAACCTAGATAAGTTCAAAATCAATGAACGATTAATGGAGCTTACATCATGATAAGTTCTTCTGTGTTTTATGTTGAGGTGTTTTCGTCCAAATTTTATTTTCGCATTTAAATGACTATTTTTCTACTATTTTTTATATGATGGCTAAAAATTTATAGCAAGCTTGAAAACTAGTCATCCCACCTCATATTTATGTTTTCCATAAGTTGCGGTTGAAGAGAAAGGTTATGAGTAAGATGGCACTTTCGATTCAGAAAAGCTATGGTGAAGAGAGCCTGTATACCAAGAGAACCTCAATTATCCTCTTCTAACTCAATACTAACATTACAAATAATTATCCTCTTCCATCTCAATACTAACATTATAAATTAATAATTAAGAATAGATACTTGCAAGTTACAACAACAATAAAATTTAGAGGGGATATTCCAAATATCATCCCTGGGAGCAAAATCCTACTCTGTTGATCTCACAGAGGGCAGTAACATCAGTCGTAGGGAACACCAAATGTAAAAGAGGGACCGAAGAGGATGCGTTAATTGCCTTGATTTTGTCCAGAGCTCTTTTAACTTCGAATGGTGATGGCACATTGTACCATTGTACATACCAAGAAAGAAAAGTTGAGGCCCTTCTCCCATCATCTTCAGTTGGCCATCTTCCAGATTTCGTGTACGTTGAAAAATCCTTCTGAAATTCCAGAGATGAACTAAGAATCTCCTCCACCCGCTTCTGGACTGAACCAAGAAAAGTAGATTGCACGATTCCCTCCTTTGAACTAGTTGATTTTTTACTTAGTAAACCATTATTGTAGGCCAGTGCTATCTGCACATGAAGAATGAAATATAATAATCCATTAAAGATGGATATCAAGCACAGTAATTAAAGGTAATATGCAGCTTAGCAGGAAAGGAATAGAGTATTTATTGCTCAGCTTCGGTCAAGCATATGTGCAATCAGGAAACCAGCACTGGGTTAAGATAAACACGCGTTCATTTTTAAGGATGTTTTCAAATAGATTTGTGACCTAACACAGTCTGGTGTTTGTTCTTTGACGAAGGGAAAATGTAACATAAGGCGAGTAACTATCACTAGATAATTAAGTGACATATTGATTGACCAAGGTTTGCTAAGGGTACGATCTATGCTTGCCACAATAAGATCCTCTCTGATGGACTTATGTTAGATAAGTTTCACAGGATTTTACAAGGACAAAATGATAAACTTGAAGAACGTATTAGGTCTTTACAGTGCTAGAAACATTAATGGTCATCGACCAAAGGTAGGGTCCATCCGTCTCTTTTGGAAAGAAATAACCATCTGTATTTTTGACTTTTCTATCTTAGATAAGTTATATTTCATAAAGAGGAAATAATAAAGTTAAAGATGATATGAGGGCTTTATGATGTTAAAAATGTTACTTATTCATTAATGGTTATCATGTTTAGGTACCAATCTAAGCCCACACACTCTGCAACTCCCAAACAATGTCTTCCTTATCCATACAGAAGTGTATAATTCAACACGTAGCACCTGAACATAACTCTCTATGATCTGCCATTATGATACTTTCATGTGCTTAGCAAATGGAAAAATAATTGGCTCATACACAAAGTTGAATGCAAATAAAGAAAGCTCTCTGATACTGATCATATTAACTTTTTGATAAACCATAGCTAGCTCGCCTCCAGTTCAGCAATATCAGATATGCTAACCTCTAGTTTAAAGATTATACTGATCTCCCTACTTGATTTACGTTGTAGAGACTTCTCTTCACTTATTTCAAAGAGCATTTGGATGGTCTACAGCAGACGTGTATACAATGAAAGCATGCACCAAAGCACTACACAGATAGTCCAAACAAATTTTGAGTCTAAAACATGACACAATCAAGTAAGAAGAAGAAACTTTTCACTTAATTTTGAATGATCTAAACTCGAAAAATTATGAAGATAGCAAGCACACACACTAAGCAGGTAGTTAAAGAGGAATTTGAGTCTGAAACAAGATCACCTTAAAAAAAAATCCATAGATTCAGCCAGTTAATCAGGTACAAAGCAAACAGATACCTTCAAACTTGAGATGAAGAGTGTGTCCTGTAAATTGCTGGAACTACTAGTAATCCGATCGACCATGGAACCAATAGTTGTGTATAGTGACAGATAAACCTGCAGAGTTTCCAAATGATAAATGAGTACCTCCAAATACTAACACAAGCTTCTGAACAAGGAGAACGAGCAACACAACCTTCATGAGAAGCAACTATAATGACCCGCAAGTTTTAAATGCCAATTACGACTAATCACGACCCTAACAACTTGATTAAGGTATCCCAAGGTGTAAACGAACTCGCCTGAAGGTGGTGATTTATTTGGGACATGATAATATACGTATGTTGTGATTTGGAAGTGGTTTAGATTGATAAAAGAGCAAGGAACAATAAAAATGTGATGTGAAGTTAAAAAAGAGAACAGGCTATAGGGATCTCTCGGGATTCTTTCGTGTCACAAGAGGTGCCCCAGCCATAATCATGAGACAAGAGAGTTACAGCCATCACGAGCCTGTCACAAGACTCTGGCCTTGGTCACTGGAATGAGCTTGCGGTTGGAGCTCGTCACAAGAAGGTGAGGACTGGGCAAGAGAAGATTTTACAAGGGACAATGATAAGTTTGGTGTGTTGCACGGAGACCGTGAGAAAAGTCCCAAGGCAGACTCAAGGACCTCGCACTGCGAGCCCATCAAGAGGCAACACTGGGCTATAAATACCAGGCAATCAGGGAAAGAAATTCTAGTGGAAGTTGGAAGAGCTTTGGGCTTCTTGGAGAGGGATTTAACCAAGGCATCAAATATACTGACAGGTTGAGTCATAATAATACTTTGGGTTTGCTAAATGTTACTCCCTCTGTTTCAATTTATGTGAACCTATTTGATCGGGCACAAAATTTAAAACAAAAAGAAAGACTTTTGTAGCATCTGGTCTTAAACATGCCAAAACATTTGTGTGACTATAAAACTTTTGAAACTTGCAATCCTAAACACGCCATAACTTTTGTGTGGCTATAGGGTAAAATGGGAAGTTTAAATTAAATTGTTTTCAAATTTAGAAAGAGATCATTTTTTCTCAAGTGAACTAAATGAGAAATAGCTTCACATAAATTGAAACAAAAGTAGCAAGGGACACAAATTCTGTCAGGTGAAATGGTCAAAAGACTTACTTCCAAAACACCAAGGCGGTCTAGGAATCAAAGATATGACTCTGCATAATAAATGTCTACTCATGAAATGGTTATGGAGATACACATGGGAGGAGCAGGCTTTATGGTAGGAGGGTGTCAATGCAAAGCATGGGGTAGGGGTGTTCATGGTTCGGTTTGGGGAATCTATGGTCTTCTACATCTCCATCCACAGTGCCACCACTCCAACTTATCAATGTCATCCATATCCAGCTCCAAGCCTAGATGATTCACGTCCTACATCGAACTCTGCACCTATTAGGGACATGACTCCTCCTAGTCAACCAATTGCTTTGAAAAGTTATACGGTCCACTGATAATACTAACCCCTATTATACCTTTTTAAGTTATCATTGTCTGCCATAAACCCATTATGCTTTTATATTATCTTTGACCTCTGCTTCCGTCCATAAGTCCATCGGTGAAGCCTCATCCAAGATGACGACAGACTATGATTGACGAGATATCTGTTTTATATAGGAGCGGTACTTGGGAGCTTGTTTCTCTTCCTTTAGGTAAATCTACTATAGATTATTATTGGGTGTATGTAGTCAAAGCTGGTCCGAACGACCAAGCTTATCGGCTTAAGACTCGCTTTGTTTTTCTAAGGGTATATTTAGATATTTGAGCTTGATTAAAGTGATACTTTTTACCTTGTGGACAAAATAGCATTTATACGCCTTTTTCTGTCTATGGGCTATGGTTGATGTTCGCCATTGGCTTCTTCATCAATTAGACATTGAGAATGTTTTTTTCCACGGTGACCTTGAGGAAGAAGTTTATATGGAGCAACTGCTTAGTTTTGTTGCTCAGGGAGAGCCTAGAAGCCTTGTATGTCAATTTTATCAGTCACTTTATGGTCTGAAACAGTCTCCTTGCTCCCTAATTTGGAAAGTTCAGCATAGTAATTCAGGACTTTGGCATGACTCATAGTGAAGTTGATCACTCTTTATATTATCGACATTTTGCTCCAAATGAGTGTATTTATTTGGTGCTTTATGTTGACGATATCATTATCATCGGTAATGATCAAGATGGTATGATTTATTTAAAGCAACATCTCTTTCAGCATTTCTAGACAAAAGAACTCGACAGAATGAAGTATTTTCTAGGCATTGAAGTTGCTCAGTCCAGATCAGGTATTGTTATACAAAAGTATGCCTTAGACATTCTTGAAGAGATAGGAATGATGGTATGTAGACTCATTGACAATCCTATGGATCTGAATGCTAAACTCCTGCAAGGACCGGGGCATCCACTCAGTGATCTTGGAAGATAAAGCCGGTTGGTAAGTTGAATTATGTCACAATGACTAGACCAAACATTTCTCTTCCTATGAGTGTTGTAAATCAGTTTATGGATTCTCCATGTGATAGTCATTGAGATGTAGTTGTTCCCATTCTGCAATATATAAAGTCAGCTTCAGGCAAAGGACTATTGTTCGAGGATCGAGACCATTAGTAAATAGTTTGGATATGCCAATGATGATTGGGCAGGATCACCTTAATAGACGTTCTACATCTGGATATTTTGTTTTATTAGGAGGTAATTTGGTGTTCTAGAAGAGTAAGAAACAAAGTGTGGTTGCAAGCTCGAGTGTAGAAGAGAATATCGAGCAATGGTTTTAGCAACTTGTGAGCTAGTTTAGATTAAACAGTTGCTCAGAGAAACAAAACTTGGAGAAATCAGTCAGATGGAACTTGTGTGTGATAACCAAGCGACCCTTCATATTGCATCAAATACGGTATTTCATGAGAAGACTAAGCACATTGAGGTTCACTGTCTCTCTGCCAGAGAAAAAAGACACTCTCAAGATATATAGTTAGAAAATTTGTAAAGTCGAGTGATCAACTTACAAATATTTCACCAAGTCCCTCACCGTTCCTCTTATTAGTTACATCTAGTGCCGACAAAATTTGGTAACACGCCCATATTTTTAGTGTGGTGCGTGAGTGACTTTTTAAATGGGAAAATTTTGAGTTTAAGCCCATATTCAACCCACAGAAATATGGATATATATGGGTAAAATATGAGTGAAATATGGGTTAGCCTAATGGGTTAAACTTCCAACTTTTATTCACTTAAAATTCATGATATCACAAAAATGTTATAACTCTCCTTCCTTTTTATATTTCTTCTCTTTGTAGTTGATCATTTAAAATTGTCTTACCTCTAAATATTATTAGTATAATTTAGCAGTTTTCAAAAAATATCTTTTTTTTGTTGCATACTTAAATACCAAGTGCAAGAATAGTAAATATATAATTGTCAAGTTTTGTGTCTTTTATTTTCACAATATGAAGTAATTGAAATTGCATTTAAAACCTTATTGAAAAGTGTGAATTTTCAATCAATAATTTTGAATTACATGTTAATTACCAATTAGTCAATTTCCTATTTGTTGTAACTTTTTTTATTAATATTAGATGCATGTAACTCTATTAATATTAAATGTACATTTTTTAAAATTATATTCTTTTATTTTTTAATTTTATATTGGATAACAAATAATATAGTATAAAGTGAGCAAATCATATATTAGTATTGATATTTCTTAAAATGCATTAAGTATGTTTTACTCCTAAAATGCAAATTTTCATTTACTTCAAAATCTAGATTATGATAAATAATTTTCCCCTAATTACGTAGTCATTTATATTGAAAAGTTATATAAAAAAACTTATAATTTTCATGATACAATAAAACTAAATAAAGTATTTTCAACCAAAATCTAGATTATGATAAATAATTTTCCCTAATTACGTAGTCATTTATATTGAAAGTTATATAAAAAAAAACTTATAATTTTCATGATACAATAAAACTAAATAAAGTATTTTCAACATTTCTTATTTTAAAAAAATTAAAGTATTTTTTGGATATTGAATTCTAAAGCAATACCTATATACTCATGAAAATATGGGTCAATATGCTTTTTACTCATATGAAATATGGGCAGGTTGAGTTATCATCCATTTCATTTTACGTTGACTGATTTTCAACCCGCCCATTTGCTACCATTAAGTACATCTATAACAAGTTCGGTACATATGACTTTTATGCACTAGCTTGAGGGAGAGTGTTAGAAAAGGATTATGTATAGTATCTTACATGGGAAAGGATTGTAATGTATTGTATATAAATAAGGTTCAATGTAATAATTAGTTTACACATCTTAATAATATTTTCCGAGTCTTTATTTCTCACGAATATGAAGGATATGATATGTTTCAGAATATGAATGGTATCTCATAAATGTGATAATATATTATTTAGATAATTCTGTGACATGTTTTATGTTTGATTATATTATCACTTATGCATCATTTTCCTAAAGTCTCATCCCAACGTTTTGATGGAGTCAATGGCACTTACTGCATATGGTTGTACTCACGCCTGAGGGCGATATCGCTGTTTTTCTATTACATGCAGTTATGCCCGAAGTTCGTGACACAAGCTAGGCATCTCCCTCCATCTTAGCTTTTGGTAAGCCCCAGCACTCTCTAGTTGTGGCTAGTGTTTCATGATATTCCTTTGCATAGCTGGGATGTGTCCATGCATAATATTATCTTGTACATCATAGAAGTTCCATTACATTATTGTGGGCGGTCTAGACATGTACATGAGTCCCTTATAACATTTTCATTTTTAATGATTTTCAAATATTATATGACTTGTGAACCATATGTTGAGGTTTTCATGATCATGATGAGGCTGATAAGCCATATGTTATAGTTCTAAATTTATTAAGCTTTACATGTCATGATGCATGCATTGCTATGAAAAGGGTACTATGTCCAGACGGTTTGCTCCACGAAAAGTTTAAGGCATCAGGTATCAATCACGCATGCACCTAGAATTGGGGCGTAACAACTACTTCAATATTCAGTAGATAACATTTTTCTGAAAAGGTTAGAACAGATGTTCAAAGTTAGTTTTTCTGTGGTAACTACACAGCTGTGTGGCTCAAAGACATAGCATTTACTGTCCATCACTTAAGGATTATTCTTATGAAGTATCAAAGTAAAAAAATTTGCATGATGAATCATCACCTGTAATAGGGCTGGCCTGTCCTTGCTTACACACTCAAATAATACTTGTAAGCAAAATTCTTGGAAGTCAATGTCAGATCTGCAAACGTGCAATACAGGCTTCATTATCAACTCATGATTACAATAAGAAGATAAGAATTTCAGCAGGACGTTAGACAATCTTGCTACATTCACATCTTGGAGGCTAATCTTTCATTATCTATAAATCAACAAGAAATGGATTGCCCTAAGAGTGTCAAAAAATGAGCCCATAAAACTTTGATATTATTTATGCAGGAAAGTGAAGAAGTAGGACACTTTAGATCTCTGATAATATTATTGTAAGCTCTTCCACTTAGCTTGGCACAGTTCAACCCAGAATCAAAGTCCTGTGAAATGGAATCTTTTAAAAAAAAATAAACAGTTTGTAGAAAGAAAATCGGATGGAGAAGTAGAAAACAGACAGAGTAATAGCAGTGGATAGCAACTACATTTGATCAAAAAATAATCATAATTCACCGAGATAACTAAAACAATTTACATGGAATATACAGATCTATCAAGTTTAGACTACAGCAGTTCCTTTTCCAAATCATAAGTGAGGATATAGGTCAGAACAAAATTACTCAACTATATCATAACATTTTAGGAATGGTCATGGAGTAATTACAACTAACTAAATACACATCCTTTTTTATCAAGTCATAGACAATTAGTACAAAAACAAATATGACAGTGAATTTGTTAAAAAAGCCATATTACAGCTTCGGATATACATGCATTGTCTTCACCCGTTCAAAAAAAAAAAAAAGACAACTAAAAGAACCATCATATCAGTCAATAAGGAAATCAAAAAGATGCAGTGCCTGATGAACAGCGGCAAAAGCAGAATATCAATGGTGTTGGCTAGGGGAGTTCACGATTTGGTGAAAAACCAAACCAAACCGCAAACCGAACCAAACCGATTAAAAAAATCAATATTTGGTTTGGATTGGTTTGGTTTAATTTTGAAGTTTAAAAACTGATAATATTTGGTTTGATTTTGGTTCTACTAAAAAAAACCGAAGAAATAACCAACCGAATGGATAAATTTTATATTTATTCGAATATATAATATTAGTTTTTTATAAATAATTAT
>JACEIK010000040.1:134144-144520 GCA_018107945.1 Datura stramonium | reverse complement strand
GTTATAAACCGAAAAATCGAACCAAACCTAAACAAACCGACAAAAACCAAATTGATGGTTTTTTATTTTATTTTATTTGGTTTAATTTTTTAAATTTAAAAATCGACTATATTGGTTTGGTTTTGGTTTTGGTTTTGATCAAAAACCGAACCATGAACACCCCTAGTGTTGGCAGATTGTCGCAACCAGGCAATTAAAGCTCCCAGCTCAGCATTTGAGGAGTTATAAGTAGGGCTGTTCATGCGAAACCGAAAAATCTAACCAAACTAACAGCAAAATCAAACAAAAGAAAAAACCAATACAGTTTTGGTTGATTTTTAATTTTAAAACCCAACAACTACTGGTTTGGTTTTGGTGTTAAATAAAAAATAACCAAAAATAGCCGAATGAAACCAACTACATAAACACCTATTGAAAAATTATAATTACACAGATATAATGTTTTTTTATATGAAAATTTTAAAATTTAATGCTACGTTTTTAATCTTTTGCATTCTTTTCCTATAATCTAGTTCTCTGTCTTTACAGTTTACAATAATTTTGTTTCTTTGCCTTTACATTCTTGTTTGATTTATAGTCTTTATTTTGATAAATCCAAGAGTTTGTTTCATGTTAAAAGTATATTGTCTTTAATTGAGTCCTTAATTGTTCATCTCTATTATCATCAAGATATCTTGGTAATGACAGCTTTTCTTAAGGAATAATTGGTAATGTAGTGTTATGCGGTGTTGTTAAAGACGCGCTTAAGCCCTGAAGCGAGGCTCAACATGTTGAGCATTTCACCTCGCTTAGGCCTCATTTGTTTGTGTAGAGATAGCAGAAGAAAAGATAACCTGGGAAAACCTTCTACTAGCCCAAGATCGTTAACTAAGATCGGAAGATTCAACTAAAGAAGAGGAAGCTTATGAAAGGAGAGAGAATTTTGGATAGAGAACTTTGTTATGGAAGAAGATGTCTTGATTGTCTTGATTTTTGATTGATTACAAAAGTACATGACCGCCCCTATTGGTTCTAGACATTCCTTGAAGAGAATGTAACTTGTGATAAGCATCATGTATGCCCACTCATTCTTGAAAGTGAATGTGCCAAGATTCGATAAATTTATGTATAAGGACATGATCATATATGGCTGAATAAATACCATAAATCACCTTCACGGGAGGTTTGAGAGAAATTTTATTTTGGCACAAAGGTCATTGGTCACGTACTTTTAGTACATTATAAATATTGTATCATGTCTTATCATGGACTACTGGAGGGTAACGCAAGAAATCATTCTTACCTATAAAAAGATTGACCATGGCTAGAATGAATATTATTGTATCGTCGTGTGAATTTGTCATTAGTAGCATACCTATGGTATGTTAAAAATATTTTGTCAGATCATATAAAAGCAAAAGTAAAGCAAGAAATGAGTCTTGCCTATAACGATTTTGATCATGATAATAATAATATTATTTTCTCCCTAAAAGGAGATGGTATATTATGGAATATGTGATAGTACATAATTATTTGAGAGCTCCAAAAGAGTTAGTGCCTTACTACCTGAAGGAATGAAATTGTTTATAATATTTGGGTTGTAGTAAGTCTCAAAAGAAACTTATTATGTTTCAAAAGCATTGGTCAAAAATAAATTACATTGAGACTAAATTTTGGGACAATATAATGTCTTCACATCACTACAATCGAAACTGTAACACCTTCTACCTCCGGGCTATGGTTTGAACCGTTCGACATATGTAAATAGACCTGAACTTGGTGAATTTAGTTGTACTTAGGTGTAAAAATCAAAGTTCGAGTGTGGGAGTGTGTTTGATGAGAGTTAAGCTCATAAGGAAACTCTAATACAAAGTTGGGTTGGAAGCTTCCCCATAGCTAAGATTTTGCATAAGCTTGCGAAAGGTCCAACTTCTAATAAGTACATCTCCTAATATATGAAGAGTTATGTGGTGTATTACCCACTAAACTAAAGATGTTCGAACCTAGTTTCCAACGCAACAAACCATTCGCCAATCTGAGTTCGGAGAAAAAAGTAATGAACATTTTAGTAAGGACTAAGAATTCAAAATTGTGCCCACGTTTTGATTTCGTGGAGACGTTTCTTATGGTAGATGACCAGAATTTTTCCAAGTCTGAGAGAGAAGGTTTTGTCCAAGTCCACGGAAATAAATGTCTAGAAGAATTGGTCCACAAAAATAAACGTCTAGACGAATTGGTCTACGAAACAGAAATGTCTAGACAAATTGGTCCACGAAACAGAAATGTCTAGATGAATTGGTCCACGAAAAAAATGTATATATGAAGTTGGTCCTTGAAACAGAAAGGTCTAGACGAAATTGGTCCATGAAAATGAAAACTTGGCTATTAAAAGGGCTGGACGGGATTTATTAAATAATTCACCCCAAGAACGAAAATCTTTCTAGACAGAGTGAGAGAGAGGAAGCTTGACCAAGGCACCAAGAAGACTCCGAGGTAAGTTTTAATGGCGTTTTTGAGTCGATTCCAAGTCCCCAATACTCTTACTAACAAGATTAACCCTCAGGAATTCATAGATTCTTGCTTGAATCTTCAATTTTTGGCCAAGGACACCTCGAATATGAACTTCAAGATTTGGACTCCAAGAGGTAAATTCTTCATCCTACACCTGAATATATTTATGAATTTAATGTTTGGAAAGTGTTATAAGGTGGAATCGTCGTTGGTACGAGGAATAACCTAGTCCTTGAAACGGTGTCATTATTTTAGGGTTCTTGAAAGAAGAACTAAATTTTATGATGATATTGGTTGTTGGGAGTACATTGTTGGATTCATTGTGATGAAGGAGCTTGTTATATATTAAAATATGGTTGTCGCATATTTTGTTGGCAAGTAGAAGGGTTGTTGGGCGAAGAAACACCATTAGTGGAGGTTGTAGAGCTTCATGCTCAGGATGTGTTTGGTGAAATGCCTAAATAGCCTAAACATAATTGTTCTTACTAACACGAGCCCCGTATTACATGTGTCGTTGTAGATTGACATTGAAGAGTTTGTTGGGCATTGTATGAGTTAAGAAGTATAATTGAAGTATGTAAGACTATCTCTAAGTGTGGGAGAATCTTTCTAAGTGTGGGACAATCTTTGTTCCTCCCCACAACACGTTCTTCATGTCTATGTTTCTCCTTCATGAACTAGCTATGACTTATGTATGAAAAATTCACGTTTTCTCGTGATGAACTATTATGGACTAATAAATTCCTACGGAATCCCTAGAATTTCTTTGATGTCTGATCCTATGATTTTTCCACTGGCCTTTTCGTCAAATTTTCTGGAATTACAGTTATGCCCTTTTTCTTCAAAAAGATGAACTTGATGATATTTTAACATGATTTTTCCACAATTATGACTTATGCTTTCTATCATGTATGTCTCATATCCCAACAAGGTATGAGGTGGCTTAGCTGATCAACAGAGATCAGACTCCATGTAATTACATGGTGGATTATGTCGGTTCAACTAAGAACTTCCCGTAACAAACTAAGGAACATGGTGGATTATGTCGGTTCAACTAAGAACTTCCCGTAACAAACTAAGGAATGATGAGAGGTGAATATGTCAAGGTTAGCTTTATGATATGAATCATTTAAATACCTTCAGTGTTTTATGTATGCTTCTTTGGCTATCCTTTCAGTTCATGTACTTCTATTATTTTTCATTAAGCCATATTACATACAATGAAATTTCATATGTCCTTATGTCCCTTTTCTTGGGGGCGCTGCATTTGTTTAATAATGCAGACTCAGTTTTTAAGACAGACGGTCGAGCAACATGTTAGGTTTTATATATATTCAACTATTAGTAGTGTTATGAAAGGCGCTCGCCTTTCGGCATTGGCAACGTGGCGAGGCGAGGCGAGGCAAGGCTCTGTCGCCATTCTCCATCGTGGCGCTGCGAAATAAAAAAGACGCTCTAATGGCGCTAAAGGCGACGAGGAGACAAAGGCGAGAAAGGCATTGACTTTTTATTTTTTTTAAAAAACTTAGGGCTTTTATCAGTTAAATTATTTTTAGGGTTTTAAATTAAAACTTTAACAGCTGCGACTATTCCAGTCCACAGCCTTCTCCTCTCTGAGTCCCACTCCAACACCTACACAACTTTTCCACCATTAGTTCGACACTCGATCGACTGTAGCGAGTAGCGACAGACAGCAACTTCTTGTCTTCTCCAGGCATTTCTTCTTCTTCTTCTTCAATTCTTTTTCTTTCTTCTTCTTCTACTTTCATCTTTCTTCTTCGATTCTTCTTCAGTTAACACTTAACACTTAACTGCTACTCTGTTTTTTTACTTCTAGTTAACTGTTAACTGAACTTTGTTTCTCTGTTTTGTTCTAAACAATAAACAATAAACAAAATCTGTCAGTCCGCACTCTGCCCATTTTTTTGAAAAAAATCGTAGACTTTTATTTTTATTTCTGCCCAACACAATTTAATATATATTATATGCAATTAAATATTTTAATTTTTTGATACTAATTGGCGCCTCACTTCAAAAACGTGAGCGCCTCGCCGCTCGCCTCACCTCGTGGCGAGGCAGACCCTTGTCACCTTTCGCCGTCCAAAACACTGACTGTAAGTGAACCCCACCTACTTGTAGCGCAATGTCTTTTATTCAATTTTCCCAGTCTTGCTAAAGGTAAGTCAAGTGCCTTGTTCGGGCGAAACAGTTTATTCATGTCATGTTAGAGGCTTCATAGACAAGATGAGTCTAGAATGTTCAATAATGTAAACTTGGAAAATTTCTCTATTCATGGAATGGAGATTTGTTCATAGAGAATTTTGCTTATGGTATGAATTTATCTCATCTTGTCCGCACATGTTAAGTGTTATGTTATGTTAATTGGTTCGCTCGGACAAGTCAAGGCATTGAATGCCGGTCTCGCCTAGACTCACAACTGGGACATGACAGAAGCGGGCTCTAAATATTAATGTGAAAGGTTGCCCTCATCTTCCTCTTGTTTGTATAAAAATATGAGCATGATGATGAAATCACATGTGATAGTAAACTAGAAGTTTATTGAAACAAATATAAGTTGGCATGACCAGTTAGCCATCTCGGTTCAAATGTAATGATAATTGAGAATTCACAATGTCATATCTTGAACAAAATTGAAATTTTTTCATGAATTCTCGTGTTATTTGTTCTTATGACAAATTAATTCTTCATGAATTCTCTTAATGAACAATATTGTCTAAGGATTGTTGGTTATACAATGCAAGAAAATCATTTGATCTACATAATGATTGAATGCAAGCAAGTTATTTATTTGCATACAAGGTGCTGTCATATTTACGTTGTTCTACCAAGCAATCAATTATTTGCTTCATGCAAAGATGAAAATGATCGTGAAGCAAGAAAATAATATAGCGAGATGAGTTCAAGGATGCAGCATCTTCATAAATGTAATTTGGTCGCAAAGACACTGCCAATTATTAACATTTGGAAAGCTAGTTTATAAAATTGGAAGACATCATCTACAAGAATTAAGTGATGTTTTAATCAAGGGGAGTATAGTATGCGTTGTACTCTTTTTCCCTTAGGCGAGGTTTTGCCCCACTGAGTTTTCCTGGCAAGGTTTTTAATGAGACAACTATCAATGCATATTACAAGATATGTGTACTCTTTTTCCTTCACAAGGATTTTTTCCACTGAGTTTTTCCTACTAATTAGTGCGGATGTTATGAAACATGGACATCCAAGAGGAAGTGTTATGAAACTAATTAGTGCGGATGTTCACTGCTCTAAAAATAAATCACTATTACTACCACCTCTCAACTTCATTATGTAGAATAACTCTGCCACCTCTTCCATGATATAAAATGGGTTAAATGCCATGTTCATGGAAACCCCTTGTATCCCTCAATGTAATCCTATAAATAGTGACATTGACGATCACGTACACACTTGAAGACACTTAGGAAACACTTGGAAGAAATAAGAAAACTCTACACTCATCTCTCGTGTCTCTATATTTGTTTTGTTTATGTTCTCATTTGCTATCTTTTTATAGAAAATATATATATATATTCTCTATTTGCACCTTTTTTTATTAAAGTCCATGCTTTATTTGCGTTTTGCGCTTAAAGCCCCAAGGACCTTAGAGCTTTTTTGTGTGTCTTGATTTTGAAAACACGGGTGTTATGTTGGAGTATAGTAATCGGAATATGTGTTCGGTAATGTATGTCACATATTAAAAAATGATTAAAAAAACCAAGAAAACCGATAAAAACCAAACCAACGAAAAACCGATGTAGATGTCTTGGATTGGTTGTAATACATGAAAAATCGACTTAATTGGTTTGGTTTTCTTTTAGGAGAAAATCGACTCAAACAAATCATGAACACCGTTAGTTAGAAGACTAAGAAGCATCTTTTACAGGATTCATGATGTAAAGAAGAACCCATATGACTGGCCCAGGACCAGCCTCCATAATTCAGCCTTTTCGCTCTTATCATGCTTTATAACAGTTAAAATACAAGCCAAGCAAGGCTAGTTTAGACTACATATCCAGTTTCAACACTTCAACAGCCAGGATGGATTAGGATTGATAATTGTTCATGGGAATGAGACAGAACAACAATTTCTTCAATCCCAGTTTTCTAGGGTGATTTATTTTGTAACCAAGTCTTCTTGGAAAATTTCTTTTTACCCCTACTTGAATTTTAAGTAGCTTTCTTTGTTTATTAAACACTACATTCTGTTGGATTCAGATCAATTTCTAGTTTCATGATATATGATATTCATTTTTTTAATTGTGGAATCTATCTGTATGACTCGGTAACTCAAAAATGTCAGTATTAGGAACTACGAAAAAGGAAAAAAAACACAAGTACATACTGAGTCAGGAAAATAATCGCTAGAGTATTGACTTGAATCAGCAATGAATATAGGGGCACTTGCCTGCTATTCCAGTTAGGGTCACAGCAGAGCTGCGCAAATGAAATTAAGCTTGGGTTAGACGAGAAAGTACTGATCAACTGATCTACCATGTCACTATCTTGACAATCTCTACTCGCGGCTGAAGCTCTCAAACGTGTCAAACCAAACACCTACATAAAAGCAAACCTTATCTGATGTAAAAATTAGACTTGACAAAGCAGAGTTGAATTTTTGTAAATGAGAACTAACCTTGTGCATTGCTCGTGACAGCAGTGACTGACACCCCGCAGGATCATCCACATAGGAACATGCTCCGACTTTTCTCTTGACATAGAGGATACCAGAACTAAGCGCATCACTCTTGTCCCCTGAGCTCCATGGTTTTTCTGTAAAAGAGTTGCAGATGATATTGAACAACATAAGTTTTTAGCCTCAATGTCCAACTATATGAAGCGAAAACCAATGTCAACTTTACCCTCAGGGATGTGATTGATGACTTGAGACCAGTATCGAGGACCGCAGACACGAACGGCCTTCAACTATAATGCCAAAAGGGAAAATATTTGGCTTGACCTAATGTTTCATGGGTCCAATAATCTTAAAATTACAGCATAATTTGGTTGTACAGAAGACCAGAACTTACAACAGCGCGTTCTGGAAGAATGCACGGGGTAACCTCATAAAAACTCGTTTCTGCATAGTGTTCGGTCTCTCGAACAGTAACTTCTAATGGACAATAGACAGGTAAACCACTGTCCACATCAACTGTCTGAACCCAGCGAGCTTCTGTTGCAAGAACATACAAATGCCGAAAAGCCTGCACTGATGCAAATTTAAATTACAAAAGTATATGCTGATAAATCACTGAAAATGGGATGGAATGATAGTATAAGATGTTTACTTAGAATATTAACCAAAATTGAAGAATCTTACGAGATCAAAGACAGAAAGATTAATAGAGTTGCAAAGAGAGATTCCACAAAAGGGGAGAAGGAAATAGTCAATAACTGACAATTTGAAACACGTAAACCAATAAGTTGAATAATTCCAATTTCTGCATAAGTAGTAAATCAAATACAGAAAGGTGAGCTTCGAGATAAGTGAACTTCAAATCAGCGTCAATCCACCATATCATGCAACACTACCTTTCAGCTCAATACTATGTGCAAGGCCAGTGTCTAGTTGTTTCATGGCATTTTTCATATCTGAACTAACCACCTCTCTACAAACCTTAAGTCACATCACACATGTCTGAGTAGGTAGCTACATATACCCTCTCCTTTTGATCACATGGTAGCTGAATATGTCAAACAAGAGACAGCTCCTTCCACAGAAAGTGCATTCACATGCACTCTTCAGAACAATGTTCACACAGCCTAATACCTCATTTGTGCCCCTTAAATAAGTCTCTTTTATTTAAGGTGACATTCTCAGGCGTTTGTCAAAAGCAGGTATTATCATGTAATACCCCAAAAACCCTAAGATCAGACCCGAGAGTTGAAACAGAGAAAACAGAATTTTCTGCAATAGGTCACAGGACGAGTCGTCCAGTGACCCATCAGTAACACCACGAGTCGTTAAGTGACTCGTGGGGAGGGGTTTGGCCATGACTGGAATTTTCAAATTTGGGGTAACCACGGGTGTGACCACGAGTCATTAGTCAACCGTGGTCAAGGGTGGTTTGAAGGATGAAGTAAAATGGGTAGTGTACCTAACAGGTCATCACCACGAATCGTCGGGTACACCACGAGTCGTGGTGTCCCCCATGGTGACCAAGGAAGGTAAGTTCCCAGTGCTGATCACGAGAAGGTGACCACGAGTCGTGGTCAGAGGGCACAAGTCGTCCAGTCCCTCGTTGGGACTAGCAGTGTGCAATTTCCTACGAATTTTTCAAGGCCTAAACTACGTCGTTTCGAGCTTAGTTAGGATTGTTTTAAGAGGGTTTAGCTCATTCTCAATCACTCCTCTTCATGCATGCAAGACTAGAAGGTTCCTAAGGGTGATCAAGGCTAAAATCCATCAATTCTCCTTCAATTTCCTTTGGGCATTCAAGAAAGAGTGTAAGATCAGCTTACCCAGGTATGTGAGGCTATGAATGGGAGTTTCTTTCACTCTCATGGTCAAAGCTCTTCTCAATTTCCATCGATTTTAATTCTAGATTCAACTTTCATGATCTATGGGGGTTTATTCCAATTCTTGTGAAATTCTATATGATCTATCAATGGGTCAATCCCTTTCATGTATTAAATCACGTTTTATGATCTTTGAGCAGATTATATGATCTTGATCTAAATTAGCCCAATTATGATTTATGCTTTATGATATGATTTCTCTCAGGTACTTATCATGGATTTATGAAATATCAAGTATATACATGTTTTACACATATGCATGAATTTCATGATTTATGGACTTATGATTATGGCCGACTCACAGGCCTTATTACATGACTAGTTCACGTATTTCAAGCATGCTTACGATTGTGTCTAATGTAATTCCATGAATTGTTGTTCTAAATGTTTCTATACCGTTCTTCCTCCTCTTCCTTGTGTCTAATGTACTTCCATGAGCTCTTTACTGAAAAATTTCCATTATGTTCCAGCATCCACAAAGGTTTGTCTAACTAGTCACTAATTCCAGGGTGAGGGATATTTGTCAGAATATACCAG
The DNA here is from genome assembly GCA_018107945.1 of Datura stramonium. Taxonomy (NCBI): domain Eukaryota; kingdom Viridiplantae; phylum Streptophyta; class Magnoliopsida; order Solanales; family Solanaceae; genus Datura; species Datura stramonium. Next base: position 134,938 of record JACEIK010000040.1, on the reverse strand, counting down.
ACATACTCTTCTGGTATTTCATTCCTCAATGTTTGTATGTCCCAATCTTCCTCACTCTTTAAGTTTCTAATTTCTATTTCCTCTTCATTACCTGAGTCGGGTAGTATGCAATACAAGGCTCCCATTGAAGTCCAACTGTCATACCATAGACTAAAATATCTACTTTTAACTTGTCACCATATCAGATGCTCCGCCAATTCTCTTAATGCCACCATTACTTTCCAAGTTGTGAATGCATATTTGCATTGTAAAATCACAGGTAGGGGAGCTCTATAAAGTGTTCGTAATCTGAAATTCCACCATAATAAAATAACTTACAGGATAGGTCATTTGCGGTATCTGTCATTGATCTGAAGCTAACCCTCTGTCTAACTTAGGTAAGCATAGATCATTCCACTTCACTCGATGTCTGCTTTTGTTTCCTACCTTATTCTTCCAGAAAATTTTGGCTACTATGTTTTCAATCAGTTTAATAACTCCTTTGGGTGGGGATATTGCAGATAGTAAATGCATGAGAATGCTTTGCAAAACATGTTGTAATAATATTGCCCTCATTTCAGATATGCTCTTTTGCCATCCATTTTCAATTTGACAAAGCGGGCAAAACTGAAAAGTGAAGTTTGTACAAGAGCATTCATCTCTTCTGTGCTGAATTTTCCCAGACACTCTTCCCAAGAAAACTCCCTAGGAGCCCTTCTGGCTCTTAGGTGACCTCTCTCCGGCGAACAAAAGTCACTGGAACCTTCTTTCTCTGCCCTGTCCCCACACCTAGAAATTATGTCAATAGGATTTTA
>JACEIK010000040.1:68554-133973 GCA_018107945.1 Datura stramonium | reverse complement strand
GGGACGTATCTACCCATATTTATTGCTCCCTCAAGTTCAATAAATATGGGAGGTTTGTATCAGTTATAACAGTTAATGGTGAAGCAAGGTCGGTAATCATACTGCCCGAGAATACATTCAATGCTGGTTGGTGTGAGCTTTGCCCAAAAATAGAAGAATTCACTCTTAAAGGAGCAGTCTTACAACAAAATCGAATTAAGGTAGGGGAGCCTATTACATCAAGACTAAGGAGGGGGAAGAGCTACAAACAAGTTACACAGAAAACAAAGTGGACAGCAGGTGAAGTCACCGACGTGGAAGCCAAGAAGTCTTCAACAGATCACTGGGAGGAGAATGGGGAAGGCATTCTGCACAGATGTTTGGTGGGAAGTTTCCCATGCTGCGATGAAATACGCTGCGATGAAATACCCACTCGTTCGGACGTAAGGCGCTGGGCCCAACAGACGTGGAGAGGCCTCCACAACCTACAGGTGTATGACATGAATGGGATCCAGTTTCTATTCGAATTTCAGTCCAGGAGGGACGCAGAACAAGTGTTACTAGGAAACTGGAAAAGAAGGAACGAGCAGCTGACTCTCCAATGGTGGTCACCCACAGCAGGTGCAATACCAGAGCAGACCAAGTTCTGCTGGTTCTGAGTACGGATTCTGGGTCTCCCACTACATCTATGGAACGACAGAGTCATGAGGGACATCGGTGACCAATGTGGAGGATGGATTTAAACAGAAAAAGAAACTCAGTTGAAAAATCACCTTCGGTGCGCTCGAATTCGGGTAAAGGGGCCAGAGGAAAGTATTCCCTCTCAAGTGGAAGTTAGTGATGGTGTACGCATCTTCAACCTGCCGGTGTGGTGTGAAGCGCCGGCGAGGTTTAGAGAGCAGAAGGTGAAAGAGCACAGTGTACGAGGTGTCAGTATGATGAACGAAAGAAGAAAAGTAATTCAAAATCTTCCACCACTGAGGGAGACAATTGAGAGGAAAGGGCAACTTTTAGAGGAGTACATAGAGGATATCGAGGTGATGGAGGAATATGATATGCTGGATAAAAGGGGACACGTGACTTCAGGCATAGGGCACATGGGTGGCTTATTTAAAGAGGGATCGGGTCTGGGACATATTCAAAGGGCCAAGGACAAGAACATGAATAAGAAAACAAGTGGGCCGTCTAAAACCCACTCTCAAAACAGACCAATAATCAGAAAGCTCCCCACGAGACCTGCTTCAGAGCCTTTCATAAAATACCTCCCTGCGTACAACGATGAAATAAACTCACAGACATCAGGAACTCTGATAGAAGCAAAGATGGAAGCAAGGATCAACACAGTGGAGAGGTCGCACAGAGACAACGAAGAGCGGGAAAGGGGAATAGTGATATTCAACATGCAAAGGCTAGAAGGGGAAGCCGAACAACAGGAATTGCAAACAGAAGGCCAATTGACCATCATTGAACAACCAGCACCCATTCGAGTGGATGACCGGGTGGAGGAGGAAGCAGTTGAGGACAAAGCAACATTATGGGTACACTCCAATGTGCTCCAGCTGAGCAAAAAATTTGGAGTCTCCTTCAAGGGATGCGATAAACAGGCTCTCGAATTATTCTTAAAAATAGACCAAAAAAGGGGTATGGCTAGACAGGAGGAGAGATCGAGCACACTAGACACACAGAAAAATACAGTCTCCAAGGAACTCAGAAATCTGGCTTTTCAAGTTAACTTCAAGGATGGGGAACCAAGGATTAGGGGGAGGAAAATGCTCCAGGTCAAGTCAATGAGGATGAAGATTGCTTCGTGGAATGTGAGGGGGGTAAATAGTGTGAGCAAAAGAGCTCTAGTCAGGGGTCAAATTCAACAGTGGGNCAAATTCAACAGTGGGGGTGGATGTTTGTGTTCTTCTGGAAACCAAATTGGGAGTGGGGGAGGTGACCAACAACTATTAAAGAAACTATGGTACAACAGATGGCTGGGGGAGGTACATCGGGAAGCTGAGGGCAGAAGTGGGAGAATAGTGATTATGTGGGATAAAAGATATTGGAGAAGGGAACTGGTGGAGAGCTCGAATCAGATGATCACCTGGCATAGACCAAAATTTAACATGGTTTATGAGTGCAGTATATGCAGCCTGTGACAAAAATGTAAGAAAGGAGCTATGGAGACAGTTAACCACGGTGATGAATTCATGTAGCGGCCCATGGTAGTATGTGGGGATTTTAATGTTACCAGGTTCCCGGCAGAGAGAGCAGGAAGTCATAGAATAACATGAGCCATGACAAATTTCACGGATTGGATTAATGAGATGGAACTATTTGATCCTCCTTTATTTGGAGGTTCATACACATGGAGAAGGGGAGACAATCACATGACAGCTTCGAGAATTGATAGATTTTTTTATTCCCATCAGTGGGAGGAGTGCTTCTCACAAGTCAAGCAAAGCCTTCTGCCAAAGCTAGGATCAGATCATAACCCCATAATGCTGAACTGTGGTGCTCTGATCCTAAGGAAATCATATTTCAAATTTGAACAGTGGTGGATGGAAAAAGAAGGTTTCAAGAATACTGTCAAAGAATGGTGGTCCACTTTCAGCATCAATGGTACACCATCCTTCATTCTGGCATCTAAATTGAAGCTGCTAAAAGGCAAGCTGAAGGGATGGGAGCAGACAAAACAGGAACAATGGAGACAGAGGAAATACTAAATAAGATGTCAAACATAGAAAGCATACAGGAACTGAGGCTGCTCACAGAGGATGAACTACTGCAAAAAGTTAATTTGTCCATGGAGTTTGAAGAAGAAGTTAAAATTGAAGAGTTGCCTGGAGACAGAGGGTCCAAATTCAATGGCTCAAACAAGGGGACAAAAACACAAAATATTTCCATAGAATTGCCACTGCACACAGGAGATTCAACACAATAGACACCCTCCAAGTGGAGGGGAATCTGATGACAGATAAAATGGCAATCACCAAGTTTATGAAGCTATACCAGAAACAGGGGCATGGGCCGGATTTCCACTATCAAGGGGAACAAGCATCACTGTGGAGGAGCAAGGATTGCTACAGAGACAGTTTGAAGAAAAAGGGTATGAGTGTGTGAAGCTGTGCAGGGACAAGGCTCCTGGCCCAGATGGCTTTCAATGAGTTTCTATCAAAATTTCTGAAATGCTCAAGGAGGATGTCATAGACACTGTAAAACATTTCCATGAACATCAAGTATTTGAGAAAAGCCTGAATGCGACCTATGTTGCCCTTATCCCTAAGAAAACAGGCGCTATTGAGTTAAGAGACTTCAGACCTATAAGCTTGATAATTGGGGTGTACAAGATCATTGCTAAGCTTTTGGCAGAAAGACTGAAAAAGGTTGTTAACAAGTTAGTGGACAAACAACAAATGGCATTTATAAAAAGAAGACAGATCATGGATGCTGCCCTGATTGCTAGTGAGTGTGTGGATTCAAGAATCAGAGAGGAGGCACCAGGAATAATGTGTAAAGCTTGACATAGAAAAGGCCTATGACCATGAATTGGAGATTCCTTCTATTATAAAATCTAAGCTCATATGGGATTTGGAGAGGTAGCTGAAGTGGGTGGATTTTTGCATTAAAACTGTTAGGTTCTCTATTATTGTTAATGGAGAACCTGCTAGTTCCATCGAGAGAAAGAGGTCTAAGACAAGGAGACCCTCTATCTCTTTCTCTTCATCTTAGCCCAATGGAGAATTTTAACAACATGATGAGAATCGCCACACAAAATAGATGGATAAAGGGTTTCAATATAGGTAGTTTGACTGGAGCTGAGATGCAGGTATGTCATCTGCAGGATGCAGATGACACTCTCATATTCTGTGATGTAGAAGCGGAAGATATAGCATTTATAAAGGTTGATCTGGGTGGTATTTGAAGCAGTCTCTGGCCTAGCCTTATTAAACTGGAGGAAAAACAGCATATTTCCTATCAAAGAAGTGGCACAAATACAAGAGCTGGCAAGTGTCATAGGGTGCAAAGTGGAACATTTACCAACAATGTATCTAGGAATGCCACTGGGCAACAAACATAAGGAGTTGGAAATCTAGGATGGGATTATAGAAAAAGCTGAAAAGAAACTGGCCTCTGGAAAGCACATTATCTCACTTGGAGGGAGAAGCATTCTGATAAACTCAGTCCTAGATTCCTTACCTACATATGTAATGTCTCTTTTCCCTTTGCCTTGTAAAGTGGAAGAGAGGTTGGATAAATTGAGAAGAGACTTCCTATGGCAAGGAAACAAGGAGGAAAAAGGGGTGCATCTAGTCAACTGGAAGACTGTATAGTGAGCAAGGCAGCAGGGGTTGGGCATCAAAAAATTAAGATTACAAAATACACGTCTACTATCCAAGTGGCTCTGGAGGTTCACCACAGAGGAGCAAGCATTATGGAAGGAAGTAATTCTAAACAAATATGGCCAACAGGAATATTGGTGCTCAAACACAGTGTCTAGTACATATGGAGGACTATCAAGAGCTTCTGGACTAAACTCAAGGATCATATTCAATACAAAGTAGGAAAGAGACTCCAACATACTGTTTTGGAGACAGAATTGGAAGAGGCACTATGTGAGTCATTTCCCAAGATCTGTTCTCTCTATGCACCAATAAAGAGGCTACAGCGGCAGAGGTCTGGTCTCCCCAAGGCTGGAATCTGATCTTTAGAAGGTTTCTAAATGACTGGGAAGTGATGAGAGTGGCAGAACTATTGAAGGAGCTTGATGGATTGAATACAGGATAAATACAGAGCCAAGTATACTTAGGGAGACTGAAGTGATGGGAAATTCAGTGTTAAGAGATTATGGCAGGGTATTGAGGGAACAACAAGGAGAAAGCAAGCAGGGGGGACATGGAGCAGATTTGGAAGAGTAGAACCCCAACAAAGATAAAATGTTTTTACATGGTTAGGTAAGCAAAGAGCACGCCTCACCCCTAGCTGAAAAGAAGAGGGTTTCAGATAGCATCTTGGTGTTCTCTTTGCAGCGAAGCGGAGGAGACAAATAGCCACCTATTTCTTCACTGCAACGTTAATCACAAATATGGTCATTGTTTCTCAGAATTGGGACAGATGGAGTGGATTATGCCAGAACACACAGCAGACCTGCACAGTTGTTGTTGGATAAGGAGGGGAGGGGGGAGAGGAAAAGCCAGAAGAAGTGGTGGAACATGATACCACCTTGCATATGAGTGGACAATTTGGAAGGAAAGGAATAATAAGATGCTTTGAAAATACTGCTGAGTCAATACAGAGAATCAAGGAGAATGCGTGACAGCCCTTTACTTTTGGTGCAAAGATGATGAAGAGATGAGAGGAAGCTGATCAAATTGTAGAATTCCTAGGATCCCTATAAATTATATAGGTTTTGTTTTTGTTTACTAATCAACACTTTTGGAGGTTGCCAGCATACCCTTAATGCTGAGGAATACAACATTAACATTTCAAAAGAAATTGAACTCTGCTGCTAATTTTTTGAAGGATATTATAATAGTAAATAATTTTGTTCCTACAATAGAAAATTGGCCATCCAAGATAAGCAAAGGGAAAGTGCCCCATGTCTAATCTTTAACACTAATTCTATTCCACTAATCATCCTTCTGTGAGTTTTTTCATGAACATAGCAAGCACTTTTATACAAATTTACTAATTGGCCAGACTCTGTTTCATATTTCTGCAATCTGTTGGCCATCAATTCCAAAGACTTCTAATTTATTGATATAAACAGAATTGTGTCATCTGCATAGGCAAGGTGATTTATAGATGGACTCTACTTGGGCATCCCAAATCCTTCAAAATCGATTTACCTTCCAAAAGAGTTTAGGTCTTGTAAGAGCTTCTGCTGCTAAGTGAATAAAGCAGGTGATAGAGGAGCACCCTGCTTGATTCCTCTAGTTGATTGAAAAATCATAGGATCGTCACTTACTGGTAAGGTACCAGTTATTAGACAAGATCCTATAATTTATATCAATCAAAAGTCTAGAAACCAAATTTCCTTAGCACGTTAGTAATGAAAAAGCAAGTTAACCTATCATAAGTTTTGTTCATATCTAGCTTAATTACAACATCAGCAAATTTAGTTCTTATTCTAATGTCCTTCAATATCTCCTAAGTTAGAAGAATATTCAACAATACTTCTTCCCTTAATAAATCCTGCCTGATTTGATAAGTCTAGGTAAAATAGTAACCAATTTGTCATGAATCACTCTAGATATAATTTTGCTACTAAAAATTACCAAGACTTATAGGTCTAACATCTGAAAAAGTTCTAACCTGATCCTTCTTAGGTAGCAAAACGAAATTGGTATGTGTTCTGGGAAGTTCTTGTCCTACAAAGACGGCTCTTACCATATTGATAACATCTTAATAATCTCCCAGCATATTTGGTAAAAACATTCCTATAAACTCATCTGGTCCACTAAAACTTAGCCCCATTTAAATCAAAAATTTCTCCTCTGTGGGCATGTCTGCAAGCTTCTCATTGTCTTCTTGGTTTAGAATGGTTGGGATCAGATCAATTAATTCAAGCTCTCTTGTTGCTGCTCCTATGTATATTGTGACTGAAAGAATTTGATGGCCTCTTCTGCTATGTCTTTTCTTTTTGGCACCTTGTCACCATTATTGTTTAGGACTTCATTATTAAATTTATATAAGAATGAAAGAATTTGAAATTTCTTTCCTCTTCCTGAAACAAGTCCAATCCTCATTTTTTGCTTCAGTAAGCCTCTTCAAATTTAGACATCTGCTTAGATCAGCCTGAACCTTAAACAAAGCCTCTCTATTTCTAGAGTTTGGGTCCTCTTCAAATTGTTCCTCATGTACATGTAGAACTTATTCCAGTGTGGCTATCTATTGGAAGATATTCCGTCTTTCCTTACTCCATTAAATCAAAGCCCTTTTAGTATTTTTTTAATTTGTGCTGAAACATAGTAAAAGGGTTGGCATAAAAGTCCATCTTCCAATGTTGACATACTGCCTTACAACTGTCCTGTTCCGTCCACCAAATTTAAGAATTTGAAAGGTTTGCTGATTCTTTCATTCTGTTGATTTGCCTCCAATTCCAGTGGAGAGTGGTCACCCCCTTTTAATTAAATGTTTCACCTTCATGTTTTGGACAAAGAAACATAGCCTTTAATTACATATTAATCCATCTGATCTCTTGAATGTACAGGCTTCCTCGTACCTCCCATTCCACCATGTGTATATGCTCCAACTATAGCCCATGTCAAATAGTCCACATGTATTAATGCAATCTGCAAAGTCAACTGATTCCTGGTGCTATACACGTAGTCACTAATTTCTCCTTTGCTGACAGTATGATATTGAAGTCCTCTCCACTAGCCAAGGGATCTATGTTTGATTAGATAGATGATTTAAAGACTCCCATAGGACTTCTCTTGTTGTAACATCACAAGAAGCATATATCACTGAGATCAGTATCTCTTTTCTAGTCACATTATGTGTAGCCTTCGCTGGTAGATGTTATGTCTCATTTGCAAAAATCAGATTTTACCTAAGTAATTGGCTAATGTTGTATGATATTACAATCTCCTTTTGTAGTTGTCAATTTCTGATGAATCAGACCAATAAAATTGTATTGATTCCTCTTGTTTAGATTTGTTAATATATAAAAGCTTCCTGAGTATTAACGGATCTAATATTTCACATTATAATCTTCTTCATCATTTAAGAATAGTATTTGAGGCTGCAAGCCTCTTTGGTAATTGTCTAATGGGAGGAATCTCTTCCTTGTTAGATTTTCCTCCTTTCTGTTTCTATATGCTACTTTTCAATTTGTTAGTTTGCCTTGGAGATAGGTCACCTTCTTTAGCAATCTGTTGTATATTGGACTCTAGTGTTTCCTCTTCTTTGTCCTCCTAATTATCAGTGTGGCTTTTTGTTTCCAACACCACAGTATTTATCTGCTACATATTTTCTTTTACTTGTTCTGTCCCTGTGCTAGTATCTCCATTATCTATCATCTCTTCCTACTTGTCTATTAGATTATTGTTATCTTCTTTTTTTTGGTATTCTCCTCTATTTGTTTCTCCTTCAACCCTGTTTGTAATCCTTTATTTTGCTCTAGTGTTTTTTCTTCACCTTCAATTATATTGCATGCCCCATTTGTATTATCTACTTCTGTATCTTCATAAGGCATTTTTCCCACTGTCTCATCTCCTGCCTCTTTTTTGTCTATATTTTTTCAGTATCCTTTTTCCTGATCATCTTGGACATTACAACAAATAGTAAGCATAGTAACACAAGTATAATCTATATTAAAAGAAACATAGAATTTAAACAAATAGTAGAGTTACGTGTATCAATTCTTTAAAATCTATCAGTACAATTAAAATAAGATTTTATTTAATATATCTTTACACATTGATGTTTTTTTATACTTACATTGTCAATTATCTAATTTATTTATAATGGTTTACAACTTTTTCACTAATCTTTTAAATTCTTAGAGCGTATAGCTTACATCGTCAATATTTTCTAAGAGATGAATTAGTTCAAACATTATTCAAATAGACCAGCCAAAATAACTAAAAACTTATATTGAGAAAAAATTGTTAAAGATGTTTTAAGTGAATAACTAGAAATTTTTTTTAAAAAATCGTGATGATGCACATGTTGTGTTGAGATGAGCACCATCGGTGTTTTAACTGGCATTAAAGAATGTCTCTTTCATAAGTAATATATTTGCAGTAATCCCCCTAAAAGTCCATACAGAAAAAAAAGTAAAGAAAAAAGAAAGGAAAGAGTGGCTTTGTAATCCTTGAGAAATCATCTTCTTCCCAAAATTTTCATTCAATCATTCAAAACCCAGACACGGAGCAACTAAGAAGGTCCTTAAACTTCTAAAACCAAGTAGACGAGGCCATCACAATTTGAAGTCGGACAACCATTGTTGCCCACTCCCCCTGCCCACCCGCACTCATTGCTTTATGAGAATGAAATGAAAGAAAATTAAAAAATAAACTCTACAGTATTCTTTTGGATTAACATCAGGTCTTTCACTTTCTTTCCTTATACTTGATTCATGCTTGTGGCAAGGAATAAATCTTAATTTTACTCAAGTTAATTCTTCACAGAAATTTGAACTGATCTGTTCAGAACTTTTTGGGGGCGTCTCTCCAGTGAGGCCCAAGCCTCACCTGGGCATACGCCCAACAGGTTGGAGCATCCACTCTATAGAACGCACCCCCCACATCCGCCCAAGGGTGATTGTCCATTGCCTTGCCTCAGTACGTGCTCCGAAGCGCACCAACGGCCAAAAACACTGCACAAACCTGAGCTATACTATCCTCTACTAAAGAATTTCACCTCTGCATTCATTTACCTGAAGGTGGCACCGATTGTCATTAGGTCCAGTCGGCAATCTCGGATATAGTGTTATTAGTAAAGCAGCAATAGAACTTTTGCTAGTCGAAAAAGTCTGCATTCCACCCCCAATAAACAAGAAACCGATGGCTAAGCTTACCTGAAACAGTTTTCAGAACAATGCATGAGAAAGATAGTTACAGAAGAAACTAAAGGTGAAACCACATATCTTCTACATCTTAGTGCAAATAATTTGAACGAACAAGTACAGACGGTAGATTCACCAATGTCCTATTATCAGATGCATGCAAATCTAAAATGAACATGTCCAAGCAATTATTTATTCATTGTTGAAAGAAAATGGTTTATGGTATCTTTCCTTTTCTTTTCAACGAAAATTTGATGAGTAATCCACAGTATTTTGCTGGTGGATCACAGACATTTCTCTGATCTCTGTTAAGGACTTGGTTAGCAACCAGTGCAATAAACAGATGATTCAAGAACACATTGTAAAATGAGAATACACTTACAGCCATCTGATTGCAGCTCAAGTGCCCATCTGCTACGCCCGACCACGCAAATATTTTAACAACTTGAATGTTTGTAGGTGTCCAGACCCTGCCATAACCTGCACAAGTAGGATTTCTGAATGAAGCTTAACTATAAATTTAACCAATTTGCACTTGTGCAGATTTATACCAACCACACATAGAGAGAGAACAATTAGATGAAGACATGTCTCCAGTGAGCCACGATCAATATATCTAGACAGTCCTTTTGAAATGCACCCGAGAAACAGATACAGGTTTTTATCTGCAGGATTAGAAGTAAACTTGTTACAGCATTATAAATATGAATCACACATTAAGGTGAAGGACAGACCTCATTAAGGAAGTACAGAGCATATTTGTAGAGCAGCTCTTGTAAATTGCCATCTCTACTACCAGCATATCGTAACCCTGCCAGAATTATAGATTGCAAATCAAAAATAACCAAAAATACAACATCCAACAGATCTGATGATGATTCAACCACAATTCACCTCAGGCCTAGAAGTATATTAGTGTAATATGCATTAAAAGCTCTCTAAAAGACAAATGAGTCTCTAAGAATATGCCTGGAATCTGATGCATTTCATATGACATGAATTAAGCATCTTTTGATGTCAAAACTGCCAAAAGAAATTTCACGATAAATAAGGAGATGGTGGTAAGCTCAAAACAACAATTGTCAGTGTTCTTCCAGCATTCTGCATGTCCAAGCAAATCTAGCACCAAAAAACCTCATGCTTAGTATCTCATCCTCGTCTTAATCTGTTAAAATGACATGTAGATCACTGATGAACCTTTCATTAGTGCTAAAGGCAACTCAAAAGAGAGAGACAACGGCGGTAGACCTTGTGAAGAAATGGACCATAGGTAACTCGACCCTAAAAGCTAGCTCATGAAGTTAGGACACCAAAAACAGTTTAAGGAGGCAAACAATCCCATTCCACACCAATGTGGGCTCTAAAACACATATCCACTCCCCACTCTCACACATGACACTAGACATGTAGAGCATGGGCGACGAACATGGGGATCCAACATTGGGCAAACCAACAATTAGTATAACTTTGGCTCTAATACCATGTGAAGAAATGAATTTTGAGACTAACTCAACCCCAAGAAGTTAGCTCTTGAGGTGAAGATTGTCCATCACTATAAGAGGAGGCAAGCAACCCCATTTTTACCAATGTGGGTCTCTAACAAACCTCTTGCTAGTTTCTTGATCATTGCCTGCAACCAACTTCTTTGTTCCTTGTTCACATTTGTTAAAGTCTGGTTAGAGTCTCGTATTGGTTAGGGAATGGATTGGCAACTTGCTCATACGGACTTGGACAATCCTCCCCTCAAGAGCTAGCTTTTGGGTTTTAGATTTAAGAGCTCAAAAACATCATATCTTTAAAAAAACTTTCATCGTCTTGAACATAGTTTATGGATCTGTATAGAATCTCCCACTCCCCTCCTCACCCCAAATCGGCACTAACATTCTGATCAAATACCACATTTGATTGCACAGTTTGGTATGTAGAATTGATTAGGTGCTATTTACTTGTCATGCTTTTGCATCACTACTTCATATCATTCCAAAATTGTTAAAATTTCAAACAAATAAAAAATGTGTCTAACAACTTAAACTTTTAGATGAGATGTCACACGCTTCAACATAGTATTAAAGTAGGCAGAGGTCCTGAGATTGAGTCTTGCTGCTACCCTTTATTTAAAGAAATTTCATGGGCTGAGCTCGTGAAAAAGAATCCAGACCTGTACGTAGAGAGGGCAATGTTGAGAATACAATTAAGTAAATAAAATGAGACGGTCATACACTTCAACATTTTCTACTTTTGTTCTTTTCTCTTATCTAGATATTGCAAACCAGTTGAAACAAGAAGTAAGTTCTCCACAATTTCTCTAAAATAGTGTTCCCAGAAATACAAGACGAAAAGAAGGAGAGAGAAAGGAAAATTGTATCAGAAGTTCTATTAAAAATTGAAAATAAAAACTAATTTCAACAAGCATTCTCATAAGAGAACTGGGATCGAATTGGTATATCAAACGATTCAATCGGAGCTCTCGGAATTGGAATAAATTCAGCAACGGATCGCTAAAGCTGGTGATTGCTTGATAATTAATTAGCACGATTTTAGTAGACTTTATTTTTCTGTTTCCTAGCATAATTATAGGAATAGAATATTTTCTTTTATTGTAATTGATTGTCTTTCCTTAATCAGTAAGGATTTACTTGTATAAATACCCTTATCATTGAATGTAAAGACATACTGAAATACAAAGAAGTCTTTTCTTCTTTCTCAAATTTCTACAAATCTCTGTGATACTCTCTATCTAATGAGCAGAGTCTGTTTAAACTGGCTACCCTGCCCCTACCCTCGAGTATATGCTTCATCAGGAATCCACACAAAGGATAGATTAGAGATCTCTAATAAAACATTCTATGTCGGGATATCCATTAACTCAAAATTGCTTGGCTTCTGTTTCTACTTTCCATAAGCAGAACCAGCTTTTGGGTGTTCAATAGCCCCTGTCGCCGCCTCGTGCAGTTCACTAAACGAACTAAGTGAATTGTTTAGTATCAAAGTACTAAGTATTTCAGGAACCCAACACTTCAACACATCCACTTTTTAATTTCAATTTCCATTAGTTGTCCATCCCTCTCAAGCTTCTAAAGTTGGTGTATATTGACACTATCATATTGCAAAAGGGTTTTTCACCATATCTACCAACTTTTGAAAGATCCATGCTACTATAGAAGTTATATTCTCCTACTTTAAAGAATATTCATATCTCCGATTGCTTTAATTCATGGAGCTTAATAGTAAAACTGTTTAAACAGATCATATTGAATTTGGTATAGAATCTAAAAACTTACACTTTGAAAATTTAGAAGTCGTTGAAAATATGTGCAGTAGGAAAGAGTTAAAATACTACTCCCCCATTCCATCTTTATTTTTAATAATCGAGAAGTCCTCAAAGGCTAGTGGCGCACAAACTCGTTGGATAATGGACCCATCCCTCTACGCTTCTCCACTTAAATATCAAACTTTTATCTGCAGCATGGTTCAAACCCATGAGATGCACTAACCCACACATCACGTGTTGCATACCCTCTGTCCCATTTTAATTTGTCCCACTAACCCATCACACGTTTCTTTTTTCTTTTTTTTTGAGAAAGGTAGAGTTAATCTATATATCCACAGGTATACTACAACCTGCTTTCCTTCAAAAAGTATTACAACCTACATCTTGTACATCACTTGTGTTTCCTTACAAAAATTCAAAAACAACAAAAATATCTTCTGCTTGTGCTAATGTTTTCTGTTCACACAAAAGTAAGAGCTAGGCAATTCAATTTAAAATCCTGTAAACTAGTCTGCCTATCTTCAAAGCATCTCTTGTTCTTTCCTTTAAAACCCAATACCAAATGCATGTAGGACAATTCTCCATCTTTTTCCTTGCTAGTGACATTACCATCCATATTCCAGCAGTTTAAAACCCCTTTAACGGTTCCTTGTTTCACCCAGCTCACTCCTTTCAGACATGTAAATATTCTCCATAGCTGGTCTGTCCATTTTACAATGCAAGAAGAGATGGTTTTATTGTCTCAGGTTTATTCTCCACACAGAAAGCATCTAGAACATAATTGATAGCCTCTCTTGTTCATATTTTCATGAGTCAGCACTGCCTCTTTTGTCAGCAGCCAAGTAAAACAGTTAACTTTGTGAGGAATTTTTGCCTCCATATCAACTTCCATGTACACTATCTCCTGTGCACTTGTAGTGTTTAACTCCCTATATGCTGTAATAACAGAGAAACTTCCTTTGCTTATTTCTCTGCCATTCCTAGCATGTCACTTTTCTTCAGTGAGGCAGTTGACTGCTGCTGCTGCAATAAAATTCTGCAATTTTACACATCTCACAGTCATTCAGATTTCTTCTTAGGAATAGATTCCATCCTTGTCTAGTCCACATCATGGCTACTGTGGCTTGTTGTGGTTGGCATAATAAGTAAATCTCAGGATGGTCATGCTTCAGTATGCCCAATCCCTGTCATTCCAAAGAAGTCTTCAGTCAATTTCCACCTTTACTCTAATTTTTGAATGTAGTAAAGGCCACAGATTTGTGATTGCCCTCCACAAAGTGCATCCATATGGAGTTGTTGCTGCCCTTGTCATCCACTTCTTTCCTTTTTTTTTAATTTTACACCCTTCTTTTTTAACTTGTCCCAATAAGAATGACACCTTTCTCTTTTTGGAAACTATTTAATTTTAATATCTCCATTTACATTTAATGACATGACTTGTTGGAACCAACCACCACTCACTTAAAACGGCATGACATGTGAACTCCCATCACCACTTGTTTAAATGGATACTTTTGGTACAATGTACATCTGACACATGTCAAAATGCTGCTTTAATTGCCCAATCAACATCTTCACATAAAATGGGATGAGAGAGAGTTGACAAAACCATCAAAAGAATCTCGAGAATGATCCCAGCAGTGACTTTTTGATGTCTCTAGAAGGAGAGAAATAGCAGATGCTTTAGCTCAACTTCTACTAGCAACCTCAAGGCTAGATGTGTAGAATGTTTATTCAGTTGGCACTTTCTTTCTCCTGTAAACAATGTGGATAACTTTTCGGATTTTGTTAGCTCCCTGTCTTTAGCTTAGTAGAATATTCAGGGATCTTTTTGATTTGTTTACAGGTAAGTCTAAGTTTCATGTTTTGTTTAAAGCAACTTCTTTTGCTCTCTTGTAATCTTGCATCTTCTTGATGCTTTTCTAATATGATTTGATTACTTTACTCAAAAAAATGGGACTGAAGGAGTGGCTTGAAAGCGTGTGAACAAGTAAGAGGTTTTCATTAAAAATTTGCATCAAATTATGTGAAGTTGGAAATCCACTTCATTTATATATGGACATTATATTATTAGACTAAATAATTCGAATAAGCAGGTCAACCCTTTTTGGATAGATTAAAAAGAAAGGTTTGCCTTCAGCCAAGTCTGTGGAAGCATTTACTCTGCACTTTCCGAGTAAGATACATACACCGAGTGTTGTCAAGCGGGTGCTTAAGCCTGGCCGAGGCTCAAAACACGTTGAGCGCTTCCACTAAGCAATGCTTTAGTGGCATCATCAGGGCTCTAAGACAAACTTTTCCTTGCAAATGAGCATGTCCTGGAAAGTCTACGCTAAACAATTGATATTTCACTTAATCTTAAAAACGTTCATTTTCTTTGTCCATATATTTGTTATTCATGCTTATAATTATTAGTCTTAGACTATATATATGTATGTTTTTTCTCCTTCTTCGCCTTTTTCTCATTAAAGCTCATGCTTTATTTGCGCAAAAGCGATGGACTTTAGCACTTTTTTGCACTTTTCGCTTTTGATAACTTAACTGACATACACTCTATCTTTTTGCACTTTTCGCTTTTAATGCTGTGACATACACTCTATCCTCCCAGAGACACCACTTGTAGGATTACACTAGGTATGTTGTTGTCGTTGTTAATCTCCAAACCCTGGATAAGTCATAAATATGGTCCTTTTTACATGTCATAAGCAAAAATGAAAAATGAGTAGTTGGAGCAAGTTGAAAGAGGGAACTGCAGATCCAGTCAACACGGCACGACCAAGATTAACACACCATAGAAGAGGCTGTTTTGATGAAGAAAAAGAAGAGCTACCGCGTTGCGAAAGCTCTAGAATGATGTGATAAGCTTCAGAATCGGAAGCGGAAAATTTAAGGTTACCATGACGCACAAGACTTAGCAACGCACACTAAATCCTTCTTCTAGTGCCAACCACTAAGGGCAGCTGGGTCTTTTGTCAGAGTTTGGCTGCGAAAAGGATCAACATAGTCCTTTAATTTTTTTCTATTGACTCAACTCATCCTCAAATATAAAATGGAGCAATGATAGTCCTCCAAATAGTTAAAATAGTGCAGATTCAGTCTACCATACCAGTTTCTGTTAAACTCTAATGCAGATGTTGACTGGAGGTCCATTACTTAACACAATTCAAATTGGGACTGAGCTGTTGTCCACTCATCAATAATTAACATTATTTTTGACATCTCTAAAACCTGGTCTGCCCTCCCATATCAAATTCAATGCAACTTCCCTTATCAGTGATTTATATGAACTCTCCACTCCTATTACTTGACACATTTTAATAGGAAAGGTAGTGAAGGCTATTTCGGACTCACTTATCATGACTGCAATGGTAGAAGACAGTATTAAATCCATTGTTGGTACTGCATTTGAATTCTCAAATACTACTGATTCCATTTTATTAATGCATTTAAATTCACAATTCAAAACCATTTAAAGCATATTGTTATGTATTTAAGTTAGTGAAACTGTTGGATATCAAAAATTTCATGTGTGGCATAAATTTGGAAGAAAGTATTATATAGCAACTTAACTAGAAGCTAGAATTCATCCAGACAAAGATGCAGCGGCGTCTTTTTTAGAACTTAGAGCTTACCAAGAGAGAAATGCAGGCTCCAACCACTATGTAGACATACGCCTGAACAAATGCATCAGCATTTATCTCATCTGTGTCACTCGCGGTATCACCAAGGCCTTTAACACCATTTTGAATAACCTCTGGAATTTGAGATTGAATCCATTCTTCAGATGCATGAACTCTAGAGGAAATTAAACCATAGTTAAACCTGAGAAGCAACTTATAAATGTCATTGCAGATTGGGAAGTGTTGGGAGCATGTTTTACCTGCTCCACATAATCAAATTCCAGAGCAATGAAACCACGGAGCATTATAAAATCAGGTCGAACATAATTTAGTGAAGTAGGAAATATCTGCGGGACAGATAACCTAGAATAGACCAACTCTGACTCTGTCTGCAATGGATTGAGTGCAAAACTAATGATTAGAACAAAATTTTCTAGGCAGTTATCTCTAAAGAAGACATAATATTATGTACAAAATTACCTTCAAAACATAAGAGCAAAGGGCAATGGTGGCTCCAGGTGCAGTAACATCAACATTTACTGAAGTGCCGTCCATTATCTGCAAAAATGGTACAGTTTCGGATGATTGGTACCACATCGCTAGGTCAGATAAGAATAGCACAAATATAAAACAAGGCGACCTGACCTGTCCAGCACTTCTATTAAGTTCATCATTAGATGGAACAAAAAGATGGAACCTCTCCTGAAGATCATTTTGAAGAATATATTCAAAGAAAATGACAATCACTTTAGTCATAAATCATAATTTTGGAATCTTATCGCATAAAACAAGACACAAATTCTGCAAGCATTTACGTTTTCAGGCTCCTTGCCGCCAATGTACTGGAATAACCTATCAACCAAAGCGTCCACAAAGCCAGGAGCATCTTCTCCACACGACCTTCAATTTTTTAAAGATATACTTAGAAACGAAATGGCCATAATAATGCATGAGACCTTTTAATGTACCCAAGGCAACCAATCCCAGTGAAAACCCAGCTGCAACTGCATATCCCTCCCTTTCAAGTACATTATCTCCTCCACTTCTACGACCTATTTCACCCTGCAAACTGGTGATCAGTGGTTGAATTCATGAAAAGCATGCATAAAACTTGGATTAACACTATTTTACAATTTTGGTCAAACACAACATCTTTCTTGCATGCAAGCAAGATCAGTATGGAGTATGGACTAGTGCTAGCAAATGGATGGCTTGGATCAGATATGGGTGATTGAAAACAGGCTAGACAAAAAAAGTATAAAGTATCCGACCCACCCTTCGGTGGGGATCCAGTGGAGGCTTGTAGCATATAATATGGTTAATTCTATCCATGATTTTACAAGATCAAAATTTTTGAGTGCATAAAAGCGGCTGCCCGGTGCACTAAAGCTCCCGCTATGCACTAATTCTACCATGATTTCCCCAAGATCAAATTTTGAGTGCATCTCTTTTGAAAACGAATGTTGAACTGTAAAAATATTTGAGCAAAATAACATGGATAATTTTTCCAGAAGCAATAATCTAAGTTTAAAATTGTTCTGACAAATGAAACAAAAAATAAGATACTTATTAAGGAGTTAAAATAGTGAACTTTTGGATTGCTCTCAAGAAATTGAAATGCTGGTGCAGAATAAAATATATGTAGTAATTATAAAGTCTTCAAATACACTTCTAATTTAATAAAAAAGGTTTTCTTCAGTCAGACCTATCTGTTTCGCCGTCATTCCTTTTGGTTCTTCATGTAACCATTTCTCAGCTCCCTTACACTTTAGAAAAGTAAAAAGGACAAAGAGGAAAGAACACGTGGAGAGGCGGCATCTGAGTGTACAGTGGGCTATAGGGATAATAAAATGCAGTTCACTCTCGCGGCTTGCCGGTTCCTCTAACAGTAATAATCACATGTTTAGTTGCTCATGATCTGTATTGGATCCAGTTATCCATTTTATACAGAGGATCATATCAATTGATCCATATTTGGTCCGCTGTTAAAAGAATCAGTTATCAACCCCTTTTTACTGTGCAGGTCGGACAGATACTGTAATATTTTATCCATTTTGCTAGCACTAGTATGGACTATCTATAAACACTTAATCCTTTCACTTTAATGCAATAACTAATAATTAGATACAAATAAATCTGCTATTTCCTTACACCAACTCCCAGAGGACAAATTTTAGATGAGATTTGTCCCCCACTATTACAGTTAGCTTTCAGTAGCGTCTGCTCATAGCAAGATTGAGAACAACAAAAGAAAACTCAGTCATGCACCAGACCTAAGAACTCAAGTTTCATATATTAGAACAAGGTGAACACTTCTACACATCCTGACATATTGAAACCAGCTACCTAATAATATTTTGTGACTCTTTAAAATTTGATCAACAGATGATCCAAGAAAACTCCAGAAGAGTATAAACCTCCAAGATTTAGGGAAAGTACCAGAAGAATTTGCATTGTTTGGGGATGTGCCGATCCCTCGTATAGAAGCCCAACAGAAGAGGGGAGCTGCTGACTGAAAAGCAATCCATTCGCAAGAACAATCATTTTAAGACAAGAATACTTCATTAAAGAGGCAGGTTATTTACCAAAAGAAGCAGTAAAACAAACATCATTTTAGCACAAGTACAAGGAGGAGGGAAACACAGATCTTAACTCTTCTAAAGGATAATAGCTGGAAAAAGAACTAAGAACAGAAACATATTGGAGTAGTCATATCATGGCAAGATATGAATGTATCTTCAGCCCCTGATTTGCTAGCAAGCATTTCGATACAGCAAAGAAAATTACCAGGGTCAAAGGAAATTACTCTGAAGCGAAAATGATAAAATTAAGAGGTAAGGACCAGTACAGCACTTGGTCAAACAAGACTAGTGTTGACTAAGCGATTGTAGAAGATCTTTTATTATAATTAATTTGTGTAATCACTGTAATTGATTTCCTTTCCTAGATTAGTCATAGGACCCCTTTTGTATAAATACCCTTGCTCAACAATAAAACAACAAAATAGTGTAATCCCATAAGTGGAGTCTGGGAGGGTAAGATATAAAAGCAGACCTTACCTCTTTATGGGGGTAGAGGCACATTTACGATAAACCGTCAACTCAAAAGGGAAGTTATTGGAGAAGAGGGTTGCAAAAGAAAATGAAACAATATATAGTAGAAACCACGAAGAATTTATATCAAACATACAAAGGAAAAATAAAAGTAACAAACGTAGAAACACATAGAAGGAGTAAACTACGCGGTTACTAATACTACTGCGTAAAGGGAAGAGGATATGAGGAGCCCCCGCCACTCTCCCACCCAAGCCCAGCGATCACGCGGACTACCCTCCCGACTTTCTACCTTAATCCTCGACCTCATTACCTTCCTACCCAGGGTCATATGTCCTTAGGAAAGTTTGGAGTTGTGCCATGTCACGACTAATCGGCTCCTCCTAGTTCTTTTCGATAATACCTCTACACTCCTAGCACATTTCTGATCCAGCGAAGTCTCACACCTCCCTAGCGGCCTTACATGCCTCCTCGTCACATGTCGAGACCATTCAAACCTCGCTTCCCTCATTTCGTTCGCCACGCATTGGCCACTCACACCTTACCTTGTATAACTTCTTTCCTAAATGCCTCTCTCCAAGTATATCCACGCATTAAAGTCGACATCCTCGTCTACACTACATTAATCTTTTGGACGTGGGCATTCTTGATGGTCAACACTCTGTCTCATACAACAATCTTGAGTGTAACCATCGCTGCGCGAACTTGCCTTAAACCTTGGTCGTACATTCTTATCGATAGTATCCTGAATGTGAGCCAGCCTCCAGATTCAGCTGCCAGCTCTCCAACACGGTGTGTGCAACATCGCCATTGATCTCCACCATACATAGATTATGGACTCCCGAATGCTCAAGGCTTATCTCGCCCAAGGTATGACTTGTACATCGATCTTCACATCCACCTCCGCCTCATGTGTTAGGTCACGAACTTGCATTCCCGAGATGTCTGTTTTAGTCTTTTGTAACCTAAAACCTTTAGACTTAAGGCACATGTTTCCAAACTTCAACCTTTCTCATTGGATGTAAACACATGCGAAATACGAAAAGTCTTTTCTTCTTTCTCAAATTCTACACCTCTGTTTGAAGTCTTAATAGAACGAGTAAAGAGTATAATGACAAATATGAATCCATAGAGAAGACCAATTTTCTACGAGAATTTAACCATTTTACAGATTCACAATGTATACTGCAATTACACACCTTGGGGTTGGCAATTCCAATTAGGGAAGGAAGATGGATGACGGGATGGTATATGAACATAGAGAGACTGCATGGGAGATCACAACAAATTCTTGATTCATTAGAAGGAAAGGAAAGCACATCTAATGACAAATCAATTAACTGCAACTAAATAGATTACTAAATTAATAATGCATCCAACAATAAAGGGACGTTAGAATATAGTGCTGATTATTAAATAGATAATATCATTCAGTAACTGACAAGGGCAAAGTTAGAGTGCTCAAACTGAAAAATGTGTTAGAGTTACAGAATCAAGCTACACTAGCAGTTTAGCAACTATAATTCTGCAAATTCTGCAATTTAGAGCTGCAGATATTAAGAGGCACTGTACTCATCAAATTATTAAGAAGAGTCATCCTCCTATGCTTCCAAGAAGTAAAACAATTTGGCAGCGAACCAATTATATCTTGTGAGAACAACAAATGAGGTGTAAAGACCTTGTTCAGAATATCTCAGCAATAATAGGAGCCCAGGCAAAGCAAGCTGAAAGTTTTTTAGGGCTTTAAGGTTTGCTGATACAATCAAGAACTTCATGCAGTACTTCTGTCAACTTCATTAGCATAGGTACTTCTATTACTTAGTTTTGAGTTCTTAATGCTGCAGTTCCACAGAAATCCCTTGAAACTCAAGCGGGAGGTGAGCCTTTTGACATCATTAAAGATTCTAGGTGTGATTTGTTTTGCATGTACTCAAAATGCGTGTAATGTATATCTCTATGTGAGAAAGTGAAATTCTGTAGCAACAAATGCTAAGCTACAATGCTCAGAAGTCAACTTATCCAATTGAGTGCAGCAATTCAAACAACATCCTCTACTCTCTGCAGCTATCAATCTGATTTTATTTACAGTTCTAACTGAAATTTCAGTGCTTTTAAAATTAATGTTTCACATGGTCTTCCTTGATCTCTAGATGAGATGTCTTGTGTCATAATGATAAGTACAGTCGCCTGAAAGCTTTTTATATTTGTACAAAGAAGCAAGTTTTTTAGATCTGTATAAACTACAAAGAAGCATCTGTAGGGACATGCAAAGCAGCAAACAAGGTGATTTGCAAGTTAAAATAGGTGCTGATTAGGTTATTTAAGCACAGAAACCTGCCACTAAATGCAATTGCAACTCCCCTGACAACACTTTTAGAAAGTCTTCTTCAATTGCATCATGTGCTTAATACTTAACGCTGAGTCCATTGAACTTTTTGGTCATAAAAAGATATTCTTTTTATTTCTCTTGTTTTCAGTTTTTGAGTTTACAATATTATGATATGCCATTTTTTACTTATCAAAATATGATATGCCCACTTTTTTTTTTTTTTGCGAGGTATTTAATTTCGCTCACGAGAATAATATTAGCATTCAATGTGATGTTTGAAGATATCGACAAGACGCCATATTTTTGGGCAATTGGTTACGTGTTATCAGTTGCCATCTTTTCACTTTACTGTAAAAGGATTACGAATTTTCTAGTGCTGTAAACTATTCTAACATCTTTTAATTGTTTTTTCGACTGAATCTTTTTATGTGATGAGAAGTGTTTTTTCTAATACTTTTTGGCTTTCGTAGCTTGAAGATGCGACATTATTTTCTTTGAGAAATCCTCCAAAGAGTTCCTCAGATGCTTCACATTCTTAGTATTGACAAATTTCAAAATGTTAAATCTTTTTCCTTTTTGGGAAATGGTAATAAACTGTATTGATTCACAAAAAGGGCTGTTAAGCCCATAATTACAGTGGGAATGAAGCATAGAGACTATTAAGTTAGAAAAAACTGTCTACTAGTTCTAAAGTGACTCTATGTACTCTTGTTTACATCAAAAAAGAAAAAATAGCATGCAACTAAATATCATCCTTTGGATTGGATTGCTTTTGTTTTTAAAACATCTTGAGTTTCTTTCCTTACAAATAACCCACCAAATGCAGTCAGGGATTAAACTCCAAACCTCTCTTTAACTCCCTTTGTGCCCCTCTTCTATTACAACCGGATAGAAAATCCAGTGAATTAATCAGCATTGTCCAATTCCAGTATTATAGCAAGAAAGATATCCCAAAGTTGTATGGTCACTCTACAGTGCATAAACAGATATGTATTTGTTTCTGCAGTTCACCCACATATGAGCATATGGAACAAAGTTCCCCTTCTTTGGAACTTGTCTTGTGTCAAGCGTTTCTATCTTGCTACTAAATAGACAAAACAGGCCACCTTGTATGAAATGTTAGCCTTCCATATTTGTCTCCATGGCCATTGAGAATTTAAATTGCTATCAAAATTCAGCATGTGGAATGCTGCTTTTACTGAGAAAACTACAAGTCTGTGGCCACTCCACCAGATTCTGACTTGAGTCTGGGTAATTCCTGTGAATTGAGCTATGGTGTTGAGGAAATCTGCATGTCTATCTAGCTCCCAGTCATTTAAAGGTCTCCTGCTGTAGCTTAAATCCCATCCGCAGTTAACCCAAACTTCCCTGATGTTAGCCTTTTGCTGCTGATTTGAGACATAAATATCAGGAGAAAAGAGACTGTAAGGTGGCATTTCCTAACCATCTATCTTCCCAAAGAGATTTTCTGCCCATCACCAATCTAGATACTTATTCTGTATGACTAAAAAACTTGTCAGAGGTTTCTGATGATCTTATGGACATTGACCCCATACACTGTATCCACCTTCTTGTCCATATTTATCTTGGATTACACTCTTTCATAGGAATTGGTCTTCATTTGAGCATCTCCAGAACCATTTCATGAGCAAACTTTGGTTTTGTTTTCTAGATTCCTGATGCCTAAACCTCCTTGCTTTTTACCGAGGGTGAGAATTTTCCATTTGACTAGGTTGAAACCCTTCTTCACCTTGTTCACTTGCCACAAAAAGTTTCTTCTCAGTGTGTATATTCTCTTTTCAGCATTTTGAGAGATTGGAAAAGTGGCATCATATAGGTTAGGAGGGCATCCAAAACACTGTTGATAAGGACCCACCCAAAGAGAGATATTGGCTCTTCCGTCTACAGTCTTTTCTCACATTTCTCAGTACGCATTGCTTATTTGATCTGCTATTTACCCCAAGTGCCATGCCAAGATAGACAGTGGGCAGTGTACCCCTCTCCGGCTCTCCCCTCCCAGAATCTAAGCACAATGTTGAAAATTGTTGAAGATCATTTCTAGGATACAAACACTTTTCTCCGGTTGATGTAGCCCAGAAACTCCTTCAAAGAGAACCAGAATGGTTCTCAACATTATCATTTGGTCTTCTTCTACACCACATAGACTGATGGCATCATCTGCATTAGGTGAGTGATTTCCAGGTTCTCTCCTTGAAATATGACTGTGTATTTTCCCAATTCTCACATCTCAGAGAGACAGGGGCCACTAGTCTAAGATAACTCACTTGGCAGTGGTTGTTTGATGTTTCTAAACTCCTCATCACATTTGGGAGAGATGAGGAATCTATCCATTCAGGAAAATGCGTCCTGGCCTCCTTAGCTCTAAATCCTCAATGAAATTTGAGAAGTTTGTCATGCTTCTGGAAACTGAAGTAGCATTCTTCTTTATAGAGGGGGAAGCTAGGAGTATGCAAATCTCCCGTCACCCAAAGTTCATCACATAATTCTCTAGAATCCCAGTTTCCATCTAAATCAAGTCTTTCTTTCCACTAGTGTTTGGGGCATAAACACAAGTGCAAGTTAGCTCCCCTTCCATACCCCCTATTCCACATGGTCTGGGCCCCCTCTTGTACCGCTAGCCTCCGAGACATTCAAATTGAATCCATCTATTTACCAAATATTTATTTACATAAGGAGTAATACAAATATCCTTCTACCTTGGTTTCCTATAGGAAAGAGATATTTATTAAATATTAAAAGTGGCATTATCCCTAAACTTTAAGACACGAACAACATATGTTTGCTCCCCATTTATAAATTAAACTGTGCCCCAAAAGTAGCCCTATTGCTCATTACGGTAATACCCTTACATTACATGAGATGATAGTAATCTTCGTAGTCCATGTTCTATCAATAATCTCCTGCTTCTTACATCCGTTGGTCTTGAATTTCATCTCAAAATATCACTCTCCCTTTAATTCATTCAAACCTCTCCATTTGTTTTTCACATACCTAGGATTAGTGCAAAACCCCTCATCTTCCTGTTACTATCTATTTTTCTTGAAAAGGGCTAGAGCTTCGTCACCAAAGTTTGGAAATCAACTCCAAATTGTCTACTAAGCTTCAAAATATTTTTTGTGGACCAGCTAAGAGCTGCATCCCATCCAATTTCGTGGGAGCGGACATCAAGTGGTTCAACATCTTCAAAAATTCATGGTTCCTCCCTACGAATTTTCTAACAGTTGCATGTTGGAGGATTTTAAGCGTTTACGAGATGGCTGGTTATTCAAGGACCCTTTTCAGAAGTGTGGATCTATTTGATCTTGCCCAAGGAGTACCATTTGCAGCACCATTCGGACTTTGAAGGATCCACAGCTTTCAGTCAGCTGGTGCCACTGCAGTGCTTGAGTGGGATTCCTCAGTGGCTAGAAATTGGCATGGACTTCAATAGCTAGTGGATCTAAAAAGTGGCCCAAACTTCTAGTAAAGTCTAAAATTTTGGGATCATTTCATCCTTTTGACCCAAAATACTTGAGCGAAATAACCCTTCTAGACAGATCTTTTCCTCCTGTGTGCGCCTCACATGAGTTATTTTTAAAAAAATTCCCATCTGTCAAGGCTCCCACATGCCCCGTGGTCTGTGACACCGATAAAAACCCTGGCACTGTACCGTTTCCCTTTCAAAAAAGGTAGGAAACTTCTTCTATTGTCCAGTATTTCTTTGATGGATTCTTCTCCGATGGGTTTCTTCCTCTCACAGTCACTGGAATTTCACACACCATATCAGATTTTTATAAATAAAACTGCCGCTTTCCATTTCACTCCCTTCGAGCGTCTTTTCCATCTCCTTTAACTCTGATTCTCGCCCAATGAAGACGATTTTCAAAGAGGTTGTTTCCTCGGTTTCAATCCACCCACCACAAGAGCCACCTATTTGGTTGAAAATGGTTTTGGACCACAAATTCAAAGCATCCCAAGGAGCCTAATTCACACATGCTATGTTTGACCTCCTCCGGTCAACACACAATGATGGTGTCCAACAGTCTAGTACAACTTTAAACTTTTGCATCACCATTCGCCCTTCAAAATATGTTCAACCTCCTTTCGGTCAGAAGCTCGAAAAAGAATTGTGATGTAGATCATTCATTTTGTAGACATTGATTCCATGGGAGTTGTTCCATGTGTTGATCGCCTATCTCCTTATGTAGTTCCAAAGATCTAGATTCCGGGGATGGAGATCCTAGAGCTCATATTTGAATATTTGATGCCTTCGGTGTTGTCAAAAGCAAAAAAGCACCAAAAAGCTCTAAGGCTCGTTGGGGCTTTAAGTGCAAAAAACGCAAGTAAGCGTAGGTTTCAATGAAAAGGCACAAAGGATGAAAAAAAATCATAAATACATACGTTTAGTCCAAGACTAATAATTATAAGCATGAATGACAAATATATGAACAAATAGATTGAATTTTTAACAATAAGAGTGAAATATCAATTGTTTAGCGTCGTCCCTTCAAAGAGGCTCGGTGGCAAGGAAAAGCATGCCTTGGAACCTTGAGTAGCCCCGATGCGAAGTGCACATAAGTGAAGCGAAGCGTCCAACACATTACAGAGCTTCATTTCGGGGCTTAAAAAGCGCTCTTTTGATAACTGCTTGATGCCTTAATCCCTTGTGTTGCCCTTATTTCTCTGGTAGCATCACTCTTCTGTCATTTATGAATCTTGTGATTTTAAGCTATATCGACCATCCCAGCATTGAATGTCATACAGGTAGTAATAATAGCGCTCGGCTTCACCCCGCGTATTTCAAGCGAACATCCTCTCCAAGCCCGAGCAGTTAGGCATTTTGAGAGTGCACCGGTTCCATTCTTTTGGGGATCCCACCATAGTCTATTCTTCCACACATCACCTTCTAAAGCTCCATCTTTCATAGTCGCACCTCCATCGCTATTGACTTATCAGCCATTAAAGTCCACGTCGAGGATGATTCAGCATACGAAGCTGTTGCACATAAGAACTTGTCTACACAAAGTCCTTCCATCGCCCAGCTCGAAAGGTACTCGCTCTGCTAAGTAACCTCGTTTCCTATCTATACTTGTTTGAGCTACCATAGTTTTTCACTTGGACCAATTACATGTGTATCATCACTTATCACTGTGTACATTCCTAAGACTACGGGGGGAAGCTTTTTTCTCATCGAGGTTGGCAACAGGCTATGACTAAGGAGATGTCTTCCTTACACTATGAGTGGTACTTGGGAGCTTGTTTCTCTACCTCCGAAGGTAAATCTACAATTGGTTATCGTTAGGTATATACAATGATTGGCCCTCGGCGAGATTGATCGCCTAAAGGCTCGACTAGTGGCCAAAGGTTATGCAGTTTTTTGGTCTTAACTATGGTGATATCTTCTCTCTTGTGGCTAAGATTGCTTGATTCGTCTCTTTTTATCCATAGTTGTTCGCCATGGCCTCTACCAGTTGAATATTAAAAATGTCTTTCTTCGTGGAGATCTCGAAGATGAGGTATATATGGAGTAACCACCTGTTTGTTGCTCAGGGAGTCTAGTAACATGGTGTGTAGACTACAACGCGCACTCTATGGACTAAAGCAGCTCCTCGAGCATGGTTTGGAAAGTTTAGCATGGTTATTCAGGAGTTTGGCATGGTGTGAAGTGAAGCTGACTATTCTGTGTTTTATTATCACTCTTGCTCCCGAGGTTTGTGCATATATTTGGTGGAGTACGTTGATGACATAGTTATCACAGGTAATGATGATGAGGGAATTACCAAATTGAAACATCACCTTTTCCAGCACTTTCAGACTAAGGATCTTGGTTGATTGAAGTACTTCTTGGGCATTGAGGTTGCTCAGTAGTGAGAATTGCTATTTCACAGAGGACGTATGCACTTGATATTCTTGAAGAGACAGGAATGACAGATTGTAGGCCAACTGATTCTCCAATGGATTCGAATGTTAAGCTCCTACCAGGTTAAAGGGAGCCTCTAAGCGATCCTGGAAGATATAGAAGGCTAGTAGGAAAGTTGAATTATCTTACTGTGACTTAACCCGACATTACCTTCCCGATTAGTGTTGTAAGTCAATTCTTGAATTCTCCTTGTGATAGTCACTGGAATGTAGTTATTCGTATTCTTCTATATATAAAATCTGCTCAGGGAAGGACTACTTTATGAAGCCGAAGACATGAGAAAATTGTAGGATATTGGATGCGAGATTATGCGGGTCACCCTCTAACAGACGATCCACTTCTGGATATTGTGTTCTAGTTGGGAGAAATCTGGTGTCTTGGAAAAGTAAGAAACAAAATGTGGTTGCTAGATCTTGTGCAGAAGAAGAGACATTTGAGCTATGGCAGTGGTAACATGTGAACTCATATGGATCAAGCAACTACGGAAGGAGTTGACATTTGGAGATACCAAAGAAATGGAACTTGTGTGTGATAATGAAGTTGCACTTCACATTGCATCAAATCCGGTGTTTCACGAGAGGACCAAACATATAGAGATTGATTTGTCATTTTGTGGAGAAAGATACTCTCGGGAGACATTGTCACAAGGTTCGTGCGGTCAAGTGATCAACTTCGGACATATTCACCAAGTCCTGAAGCGGTCCCAAAATGAGTTATTTATGTAACAAGCTTGGTACATATAATTTGAATGCACCAGCTTGAGGGGGAGTGTTAGAATCTTTAGAATATTCTATAGAATATATGTAAATATAGCAAGCAGCTTGATTTACTCGGATTATAATTAGGAATTAATTAGGTATTTATTTGTATTGATTAGGTTTTAATTTATACTGATTTCCTTTCTTTTTAGGAAATGTAAACTTAGTTATTTAAACCCAATAGCTTGGGGGAATAATCAAGCTAAGTTTTCTCTTATTTCTCTTCCAACTCACACATGGAAATTAATTAAATTGAACAATAAAATAGATAGGTCTATTTTGAAAGATACTTGTGAGCTGATCATGCTTTTTTGTCTTGCACAGCTAATTAAGCCTTTCTTCAGCTAAAGCAACAAGGAGAGAGGATTGGAATAATCGCAGCATTTTCTTGTGTAAATTAGTACCAGCTGACAATAGATTCTGGTGTCTTACTCCTAATTAAGCACATCTTAAAGAATTAACAACGTGTATGCTAATCTGTGTTAAAATTAAAAAAGTAGTACATCAGGAACCCGTGCATAGCAGGGTCACCCTCATCTAGTAATCAAATTATGCATAGGTCATGGAGCGTGGCTCCTAATTAGATGAACAGTGACCAGAAAAATAAGTACTCTTCGTTACAGCAGTTGAAATTTACAGAAGGTGGAGCAAAAAGAAAGACAAGAATGGAAGGCAACGCGGAAAATGAGAAAATATTCCTTACCTTTGAGATTGCTGGCTGCATAGTTCCCCTGTATGATGCTGCAAGGCCAAGCATCAATCCAACAGTTGTACTTTCATGTCCTTCAAAAGAGGATGACATCACCGGATGCAGAAAATAAGTATGCGGCATCATAGATTAATAATTTGTTAAGCTGCACCTATTTTACTATATATATGCCAACCGAGAAACTTTCAAACATATAGTTGTAAATATACTCAAAAGGATTTTGAATCCTGAGTATAGTCACTAAAACAAACATGACACATGTTTGATGCCACTGAAAATCTTTTATTTTACCAAGCGGAGAACTTTAACTATGTAGGCGGTAATTATCCTTCCAACCATCATGATCATCCAAATAAATTCTACTTCGTGTAATTGCCTAGCATTCTAGCTTTAATGCAAGTTGATAGTATCTAACAATTACTTTATAACTTCAGTAACATTAATCTTTTCCCTTTTTCCCCATAGGAGCATGAAAAATTATATTTTACATGACATATGCAGTATAGAAGAATGATGAGTAAAATGCGTTAAAATCAGAACCAAAACGACATACGTATTTTGATAAGAGAAGGAAGCATTTTCATAAAGCAGAATCAGATTGCTCAAGAAACAACAACCTGACCAATATGCAACTATATAATTTATAATTAAGTTGATGTCTTATACTAATCCCAAAATGAAGTAGAAGCAGTCTATTGAACAACACTGGGCTCTTGGGTTTATTATATAATATCCATGTTCTTGACATTTTCCCTCGTAAGCACATGGAAATGCATCAAAACGTGAGGAAATAGCATCAAGTAAGCAAACGGAACTTAGAGATGTATCTAAATAAGACAATGGATAACAACAGTGCGGTGAAGCCACATGCAAATAGATAAAACCTGAGGTGGAGCAAGCCTTAATCCAGCAGAAACTGCATTGTGAAACTCGGGCCAAGATTTGAGCTCTTGAACATTCCTAACATTTGGATCTAAGTTAACCTAAACAAGCACAAGAGACAAGGCTTACACAAAAAAAACTTCACAAATGCATAACTGTTACAAGGCAGACATGGACCTGGGGAGAGGTATATGAGTGGCTAGGAATTTACTAATCACAAGTGCCTAAGGAAAATAAACAAAATATAATAATGCTGAAATGTAGGCAATGCCGGAGAAAAATGTACCACATTAGTTTTGGCAACAAAAAACAACAAAACATCATAAAAAGGAACAAACTTCAAGGATAAACAGTATTCACCAAAATCATGTGTGCACCTACATTCAGTACGTAAACCATCAACCTGGCTCCAATCAATTATCTGAAGACCTAACCGCTACTTTAAAGAAATACATACATAGATGGAAATAGAAGTCCACTGGAATTTGTCCAGACATACCGTTGCATTTTGCTGTGCAGGCAACCGACCAGCCAAAACAAGCTTGGGAACTACGAGTGCCTGCAAATGTTAAAACGACTTCCTTAAAACACCACAAGGACTAACTGCTATATTATCAATCCAAAGACCTAATAAACTATTCCAATTGTAGAAGAAAGTAAAGGATGGGCACCTCCGTCAAGAGAGTGCAGGTTGTAGCAAGTGTAAATGCACCACGGCCAAAGGGAAGGGCCGTAGTCCTTTGAGCAAGCTGCCATAATTGAGCCTAAGGAAAAGAAAAAAGAGAATCAATGTGACAGAAAAAGACTTGCAGGTGTATGTGAGGTGTAAAGGATACAGTGATGCACATAGTCATCAATGTTACAGTAACAATGCTGTCTGTGGATTAATCTATTCAAGGTTCTTCTTTTATCTTTCTACATATATCTTACTACAGGCAAGTCAGCTGCAGTTCAAAGATTTTATTTCCTCCTTAAAAGGCATTTAGAGCTGGAATAAAAGCTGATAACTGGAAAAAAAATTAGGATACAGTGTTCACGTTCTTCTTTAACAATGTCACCATCCCGAGCATTGAACAACATGTGGCTTACAATGCCTTTATTTGTTTGTTTTCTTTTTTCCCTATCAATCAGTTTGCTGTGTTCCAACACCTACCAAATCAATATGTGTCCTTATACGCAAGTTCTGTTTACAAAGAACATATACATAGTATTAAATCAGTAATTTAACAAGCAATGAATGGTGTATGGAATTGTAAGTTACAAGGTCAAAAGGTGAACAGTGGTTGAAAACCAACTAGAAGAGGAGAACAAGAAGCACATGTTGACAATTTTAAAGGGAAAAATTATCATTACATGGCATTGGAGAAAACAGGTAGTGTTTTCTTTAGTTCTGGAAATAACATGTAGCACATACCAAATTGTTGACACAGTATACCTGTTGGAGGTCCTGATCTGATGCAGTTGGATTAACAGGTGTTTGAATTACAACAGGCCTAGCAGAGCATAGAAGACGTCTAACCTATGAATCAAAATCATTGGTTAATGATAGTAAAGAAGATAAACAAATAACATAAATTGCAGTACTTGACTGTGCTAGGAATTTCGTGATGAAATAGCAAATGCATAGATCAGGTATGCCCGAAAAATGAAGTTAATGGTCTATTAAATCATTGACTAAATTGGATCATCAAATAGATACTATGGTTTTCACACCAGAATATTGATCAGAAATTAATCTAAGATGGACAATATATGGATACTTGGAGGGACAACACTGGGTATGTTGTTGTATGGACTATAGATTGATATTTATCAGTAATTTCGAAGCTTCATAATAAACCAAGAACCACAGGCCAACCAGACCAAAAGATAATGGAATTCAGACTCAAAAACTAGTTCCAGGAGACAGAAACACAAGACAGAAGAAAACATCATCCTTTTATAAAAGAAACACTAGTTACCACTCTGAATAAGCTTGAGCTCTGTACCCAAAAACCACAAAACTTCTCTTGTTCCTATTCAGTATCCCTGGCCCACAGCAGTCCAAACAATAATAAATTAAAAAACAACCACAGAAATGTCAAAATACCTGACAAGTATGATGTAAGGGTAACTATTTCATGCTTAAGATAGCATAAACATAGTTCACCAGAAGAGGAGGAAATAAAGTACCACTTAATCAAATGGAAACAGTCACTTCAACCGTAAAGGGGGGTGTCTGAGAATAAGGGACTTGATGATATTCAGAAGGACCTTATTAGGAAAGTGGCTATGGAGATTCTGGACAGAGGACCAAGCATTATGGAGAAGGGTTACTGAAAAAGCATATGAAACTGAAATATGGTGTTGCTGAAGACAAGTCAGATAATATGTCGCATGGTAGCGCCCGGAAGTGCATTATTAAAGAACAGTGGGACCTCTATAGAAATGTCAATTTCAACTTTCAAGCATGATTCGTGCAAGACTCAACATTTGGAAGCAAAGATGTTGAAGGGATTAGGGACACCCTGTTATGTGAAGCCTTTTTGATCTATGTACGGTATATGAGCCTACATACAACTAGAGAAAATAACGGGAAGGAGAGGCATGGTATTTGATTCTTAGAAGAAACTCTCAGGACAGAGCTCCTTTACAAGAATACAGTTTTTATTCACAGACTATGTAGCTCGGATCCTCCACATATACCACTGCACCCGTGTTGAATCCTCCAAAATAACGCAATTTTTGGAGGATTCAACGCGATGTGGCGGCATATTTAAAGTATCAAGCAACACAGGTCACAGATATGGACTAGTGAACATGGAAGAAGACAAGAATATTACCTTCACTATCAAGTCATTCTAAAACAGCTTGCTGAAGCGGGAAAAGTCTTCTTGCTGACTGTTTGGATTCAGAGAGCACCAAGAAAAGGCTCTTTTGTATGGACATATGGAGAGCCACTGTTACTTCAGAAAAAGAAGAGACATAAGGAAAATATGCGCAGCTGGGTATGTGCAAGCGTGATAGAAGTCGATCATTTGTTACAGCATCATCCTGTTGCACACTAGTTCTGGAGATGGGTAATCTCAAGAACGACAAAGGTGTTAATGTCAGGATGGGAACTCATCATCAGGAGAGCATGGAGGCAGCACCACTAGCAGTCATTTGGACACTATGGAGTTTAGGAACGCAAGGAAGTTTGAGGGGTTGAAAAATCTTCTGCATATATTTAGAGGAACAGTTTTGTTTTCGGTATATCTTTGCACCTTTGAGATTCCCTTTAGTACTGATGATTGGTTGTTGTTAAATTAGAGAATTATATCATTTTCTAAGGTTCTCTACATGGTATACATGTTATTTGCATTATTCTCCTGTCTTTTAATAAATTATTACCTCTATCAAAACATTATAGGGGCAAAGGAAAAACAATTCACATCCTAGACATAAATGTTTACTATGTGGTGCTTTGCATAAGGCTTTTCAGGTTAGACCTAAGAATGTTGAAAAATGAGCAAAGGATTTGATTGTGAAAGATCAATTTTCTTCTTATATAAAATTGTTATTGGAGCTACATATGTTTGGTAAAGAGTAATCACAAATTAGCACGGCTAAGACTACACAGAGGTCATCAGTAATTTTCAAAGAAAATGTGCTCTGACTTGGGAAATGCGCCTCCTTTTTCCTCTCTCCAAACTATCTTTTTTCCGGCGAGCCTTCTCTCCCTCCATGCGAGGGAAGATTTTCATGTCAGGAAATAAATCCTTTAAGATTTTCAAAGAAAGTGGGGGCCTCGAGAGATGGTTCGTTTGGGTAGAGCGTGGTAGAAGATCTACCAACCAGATCAAGCTAGATGAGGAAACCTCCAAGATGGGTATGTTTGCAAATGCAACAAGCTTCACCCGGCCAAGGGAATCAATATAGGGTGGGGAGAAAAATTCAAGCATACATTTATAGGGTCTATCAGAATTATAACATCTATGAAAGATATGTAAGAAGAAAAACTTGTTGGCAAAGAAGGGCAATTATTATTCCAAAAAATGCATACAATGGGAGATGGGGAATATAGCGAGAGGGAGAAGATCCTTCATTTCTTAGGGTAAGCAACAACTCACAAATACAAGGAAATTAAATACATTAACAAAAGATCTTCCCTAGATGCAGCAGAAATTCTACAATGGCCAGTGCAGCACAACAGGAGGGCAGGCGACCTTGAAAACCAGGATGAAAGTTTCAAATTACTATCAAAATGCCTGTTTGGAAGCTTCAATGACCCCTTCAGCAGAAATTCTCAAGAGGTGGCAGGTGACAGCAGGTGTAAAAGTCACACCTATAACACATAACAAGTTTCTATTCGGACTACCGTCAAGGAGAAAAGCAGCCAAGAGATCAAAGTCGGGGATTGGTTCTGGAATGACCAGCATCTGTCTCTAAAGAGGTGGTCATAGGAATCTCCCGATCGGCTACGGAAAATCAGAGGTAAGGCACAATTGGGTCAAAGCTTTGGGGTGCGGCCGAATGGCTGGACAATGAATCTTTCCGATATATCGGGGATGCATGCGGTGATATCATCAGGGTAGACGAAGACAAGATCCCATCTCTTCTAGGCACGCATTTGTGTTAAAAGCATCATGGAAGAAATCCCTAAGGAATTAGAATAGAGTGTTGGTGATTCGAGATATATAGTCAAAGGACCTAGTTACTTGAATCATCACGATGGCGGAAAAGAGGAGGAAAAGAAAGAAAGGAGTCGAGGCAAATAGTTGGAGGTCGCGAGAGAAACGCGAGATAGAGTCGCATCATCAAGCCTCAGGAAGGAGCGACTGTTTTCCCTCCAGTCACTGCAGAAAAACTCAATAACTTGAGCAACTTTAATTCAAATTTGCAGAGTTTGACCTAAGTTAAATGGGGCCACGTGCCACAGTATTATGGACCAACAATTGAGTCGAGCCCCGGAGGGGCTAATAATATATTGGGCCACCAACAGGATCACTCTTCTTACTATTCTCACGGCCCAAAACACAAACAACATAAGAAGAGGAAGAATTATAAAAAGAGGTGGAAGTTTGTTGGGCATTTTCGATCAATATTAAAACAGAAGCAGCCCACACTCCTATACTTTAATTATTTTGATCCATTATCAACTGAAAATGAGCCTCCAGAAGAAAGAAGAAAACAGCAACCATCGATGGCCTTTTAATGAGCCCTTACTTGAAGAAAACAGCGAAGCGAGAGATGTCAAAAATAATGTTAATTCCTAAGTGTACCTTTGAAAGAGTTTGAATCAGGAGTAGTTCTGATTTTGATCTCTCATCTTGCGACAATCCCTCCCATGTTACAATTAGGACTCGGTTGGTACATCGCACATAGGCAGCAAATGTCAAGACATCAAGACGGACCAAGACTGTTTTGTTTAAAGCATGCAAGAACTTCGGAATTAATGCGGCAAGGTTTGAACACAAATTCACAGGAGCGGTGCTCAGGATGGAACAAAGAAATCACCCGGGCAAATTGAGAAGAAGCAGCAATCACCACCCTCAGCCTTAAGAAAAGGGAAGGCAGAAACAGACTCTGGAATTAGGAAGACTGAAATGGATTATGAACTCTGATGGGAAACAAACAGGTGATAGGGACAGGTACTACAAAGTTCCTTTTACATGAAGATAAAAAATTTAAGCTGGAATGTTCTGGGTCTCAATGAGACAGGGAACAGAACCACCCGTAAGTCAATCATTAACAAGTGGAGGGCAGATATAATTTGCTTATATGAAACAAAAATTGAGGAATGGTCACCAAGCTGGATCAGCCAATTATGTGGCAATAGATGGGTTGAATGGGCAGATTTTAAAATCTAATGGTAGAGAGTGGGAGCATTGTAATTCTTTGAGATAAGGCAATGGACAGTGAGGATATTATTCAAAGGGCTCTTACACCATTTCTTGCTTGATGGGAAGTACCCAGGAGGATTTCAGATGGTGCTTCACAAGTGTTTATGGGCCTCACTCCAATTCAGAAAGAGAGTTACTATGGCATGAGCTTGTAGCAGTGAGGGGCCTGTGGAATGGATCAGTGGGTCATTAGAGGAGATTTTAATGTATGCAGATAAAAAAGTGAAAGATCTAACTGTACTAGAAGGTCCAAAGCAATGAACAATTTCAGCAGTACCATTCTTGATTTGGGCATCATTCAGTTTGCCCTTACAAAGGGGCTAACTTCAGATGGTTCAGGGGTGAGGATTCAATGCAAGCTTCTAGAATAGACAGGTTCCTAATCTCCCTTAGTGGAATGACAATTTCAAAGCTATAAATCAATTAGCCTTAACAAGAGAGCCCCTCAGACCATGAGCTTTTAGCTTGAAAGTGGTGAATGGGACTCTAGCCCACCATACTTCAAGTTTGAAAACATGACGCAAGAAAGAGAAGGTTCCCCTAAAATGATCAAATGGTGGTGACAAAGCTATTACGTTGGTGGCAATCGCCCAACACCCCAAAGGTCCCTAAGATCATATTCTAGACATAAAATAGAAAAGCCAAGCTGAAAATTTGATTTTCCCTCGGTACGACTCACACCACGGATCGTGGTGTGAGACCACCAGTGTGTCGCTTGATCCGAGAGATATCATTAAAGTTCCCAGTTACCACATACTCGAACCGATTAGTCGAATCCCTTGGTATGAGTTGTGGATAGACTAAATGCTTGGCAGCCTAGCAAGATCACACGCTGGGATCTTTGCCAGAGATAGGTCCAAACCACGATTCATAGGTTGGGATCACGAGTCGTGGGTGACACTCGTGGTTACCCCATAGAGTGATCCTCAAGAAACCACGACTCGGAGAGTATAACACTTGGGTAGGAACAAGTCGTGGTCCCAATCTGTGAAGTGTTCAAGTTAAATCCAGACACCATGAGTCAAGGTACGACTCGTGGTACCAACCACGGCCCGTCATTGGTCCATGGTATGATTCCCGACCCAGACCAGGTAACCGCGAGTTCGATCCACGAGTCATGGGTGGATAGTATAACTCGTAATGATCAGTAAAATTGAATTCCAAGAATTTCAAACAATTTACCGAGGGGTATTTTCATAATTTCCTATACTTTTAAATCTATACTACATCATTTAGGTTTTGTTAGATGGTAGTTAAAGGGATTCCTAATCGACTAACCTCCGTTTCCTCGTATCATAAGGAATTAGTCGAAAAATGTACATTCACAGAGCTCGAGCTGGGAGTTCCTCTCCTCCAAACCACTTGGATTCTCCATTAACCGACAAGAATACATCGATCCGGTATGTAGGATTATTATTAAGAGATTTCTTTCACCCTTATGTAGCTTCGAGTTTGAAAATATGTTTTTTCAACTACGATTACATCAATTTGTGATTAAAATTTGAAAACCCCTTTTATGCAAGCCCTTAATTTCGTTATATTATATATATTCTAAATGATTCTCGTACGAAAACTACAAATATGCATGATTTATAAACTTAGAAATCTCTTAGCCTACTTTGAGAAATTTGTCATAGTTTCCTCGGTTTAAGCATATTTTCGAAATGCTTGGATACTATGATTTTACCAACCCGGGATAAATACGGCTACGGCTTGCAGACTCAGATCGGTATTTCAAACTTTTTAGTAAACAACATGATTTTAACTAGTTCATGCGAGCCTTTCGAGACCTCGAATATAATTATGAGCATATATATAGTTTGAGAGTAGTACTTAACAGAAGCGAGATGCAAGTTAGATAACCCAAGTCCCAATTACGTGCCGTAGGTTAAGGGGTCTTAAGCTGAGTGAGTGCCCACTTTATAGAATGGGCTCATGGTGAATTCACGTCGAGTCATGGGTCATACTCTTGGAAGGTATGAACACCCTGCAGCCGGGGTTACAAGTTGGAAACACATGTTGCTCACATGGTGTATATCGGTTATGAGAATCTCCCACAAAAATATATTTTACAATATTTGTACGTGACCACGTAGTTTTGATATATGAACTTACTTTATGACTTACAGGTATGTTTAGTTCTATATGTATATTTCACTTTTGA
The DNA here is from genome assembly GCA_018107945.1 of Datura stramonium. Lineage (NCBI taxonomy): Eukaryota > Viridiplantae > Streptophyta > Magnoliopsida > Solanales > Solanaceae > Datura > Datura stramonium. Next base: position 95,925 of record JACEIK010000040.1, on the reverse strand, counting down.
GTCATTGTGCATCGAGCATGTCATTCTAAGATATTATGCTTGTAGTACAGCATGATTTTGAGTTTCAGTAAGTTTTCCAACTACACTCATGTTTTACTTATCTTACATACTTAGTACATTCAAAATACTAACTAGCGTACTTCTTGTGCTATATCGTCTCGTGATGATATAGGTCGGAGTGCTCGGGCGACGCGATTAAGCACGCTCAGTGCCGGTTCGGCTTTTAGGGTGGTGAGTCTCATCATTCGGGGACGAGTTTAAATTTACATTTTATTTATTTTCGGTTTCGGTATTTAAGAGCTAGTTGGGGACTGTCCTTTAGCCTGTCAGTTCTTAGAGGCTTTCGGACACGGAACCCGAGATAATCTAGTTGGGCCAACTTTTACATTGTTGTTTTCAAATTACGTATTTACTTATATTTCGATTCATTCGATTAAATGCATATATATCGAGTTTAGCTTCCATACAGAGTTAATTCAATATATGTTTAGTGTCATGTTAGTACCATGGGTTGGCTTGGGACCACTATTGGTTCTAAGTACCGTGTGCGCTCGGGCGGTGTTGGGAAGCGGTCGCTTCATCGCTTTAAGCGTGAAGCAATGCGAAGCGTATTGTCAATGTTGCGGTCATCTTGAAGCGAGCTCGAGTAACATAAGCGCACACTTCAATGGCGGAAGCGTGAAGCACAGAGAAGCATCAACTTCTGTTTTTGTCTTTAAAAGTCCTATTTTAAATTTTAAAAAAACAATCAAAAACTTAACCAACGCGAGTCCCTCGATATTTCAAAGTCTTCGATAAACAATAAGTAAAAAACAATCGCGACTAGGAGTTTCTTGTCATCGGCTGCTTCTTCCTCTTTCTTCACATCAGCTGCTTCTTCACACCTTCGGTACGTACTTCTTCTTTCTTCTTTTTTCTCTTCTTTCTCCTGCTTCTTCAGTTTGTTTTCTAATCTGTTTGCGCAGGCTTTTTCCTTCTTCCTTCTTCTTTCTTCTTCTTCTCCTCTTTTCTGCTCGGTTCAGCTGTTTTCAGGAAGCATAAAAACAGAGCAGCGGCTGCACCTGTCTTTGCTGATAGTTTAATTCTCTGTTTGCATGGGTGACCTGGCTTTGATTTTGTTTCTTTGATTTTGTTTGTCTTATTGTATTTTGTGATATGTACTTTTGGGCTTTTAATTTGAACATTTGCTAATATATATTGTCTCTATTTATTTTGGTCTTTCTTCGTTCAAATTACACTTCACGCTTCACACTTTAAGCGAAGCAGGGCCTTGTCGCTTTTTTCCACTTTACGCTTCCCTGAACACTGCTTCCAGTTATAGACTCGGGTCGTGACACAATCCAGAATTTGTCTTAATGCAGAAAGTAAGGAATTTGAAGAAAGATATCACTAGCGGGAACAGAGAGACCTTTGGGAAACTAAAAACTCAAAGGGAAAGGATGCCAGAAGATTTAGCTATGTTAGAGCAATCTATTGAGAACAGACTGATGTCACGGGGGGAAAGGAGAGATCACTGCACTTAAAACTCAAACTTCAGGAAATAGCAATGGTTGAAAACATCCTAGCAACAAAAGCCTAGGTGTTTGTGGCTTAAAAAAGAGGATAAGAACACCAAATTCTTCTAGAGAATAGCCCACTCTCATATGAGGAGCAATAACAATGACAAGCTAGTGATTAATGAGGAGATCAGTGAAGATAAGGAAGAAATCAAAGCAGAAATTCTAAGGTTTTATCAAGCATTGTATACAGAGGATGAGCAATGGAGGCCTAAAGCTAGCTTTGAAAATCTTAATAGCATTACTCAAGCAGAGAAAAGCAGGCTGGAGAGAAAGTTTTGAAGAAGAAGAAGAGGTAAGAGCAACCATCAACTCTTGCGTACCAGACAAGAGTCCGAGGCATGATGGTTACACAATGGCCTTTTACCAAACTGCATGGGATTTCATTAAGGATGACATTATGGGAGCTCCCAACCATTTCCACCAGCAATGCCACATGGTAAAGTCCAGCAATGCTTCTTTGATAGCCCTTATCCCAAAGAAGAAGGGAGCCTTGCATCTCAGATACTTCAGGCATATAAGTCTCATATGGAGTGTACACAAAATTTTGGCCAAAGTTCCAGCTGAAAGGCTTAAAACAGTGGTCTGGAAACGGTGTCAGGGGAACAACATGCTTTTCTTATAAATAGACAGATTACTGATGCTTCATTGATTGCAAATGAGATGCTTGATGGAAGATTGAAAACAGAAAGGCCTGGGATTTTGAGTAAACTGGATGTGGAGAAAACTTTTGACAAAGTTAGCAGGTCCTATTTGTTAGACATACTAAAGCAAATGGGATTTGGAGACAGGTGGATTAAATGGATCAAATACGGTCTCTCGGCTGTAAAGTACTCCATTCTAGCAAATAGGGGCCCCTGTTGGCTTTTTCTCCATTGAAAAGAACAAGGCAAAGGGGACCCTCTTTCCCCTTTTTTATTCATTTTAGCCATGGAGGATTTGAGCGAGATGCTGGATTAAGCCAAAACTAATCACTGAATTGAATGTTTCAAGGTGGAAAGCAATCCAAATCACTCAATCTCAATTTCTCACTTACAATATGTAGATGACACCCTAATTTTTCGTGGGGCTGAGACACTTCGAGTCCTGTATCTCAATCTGGCACTCATGCTATCTGAAGCCATTTCAGAACTCCACATTAACGTGATGAAGACCAAGATCTACAACGTTAATGAAGTTTCAAACTTGTCTGACCTGGCAAATATTTTGGGGTGTGAAACAGGTTCTTTCCCTTCCACTTACTTGTGTCTCCCCTTGGGTGCAAGTTACAAAGCAACTGAGACATGGAGTGAAGTGATGGAGGTGTAAAAATGGTTGGCAAACTGGCAAATGTAGTATTTTCCCATGGGTGGTAGGTTGACTTATATGAACAATGTCTTGCACAGATACCCACTTACATCATGTCCCTCGTACCAATGCCATGTAAGCTGAGGGATCAGCGGGATGGTCTATGGAGGACATTTCTTTGGAAAGGAAACAGTGAAGGGCACAAATTTCATTTGTGATATGGGCAAAGGTCTTATTGCCAAAGGAACAAGGAGGGTTGAGTGTCAGAGATCTTAGCAAGAACAACAAATGCCTACTTTTAAAGTGGTGATCGAGATATGGCAAAGGAGCATCAAACCTTTGGAAGAAGTGGTTCATGCTAAATATGGAGAATTGGATAATTGATCTATTAAAAGGTGTAGAGCCCTTCATAGAGTTGGTCCTTGGAAGCATATTAACAATCTGAAGGATGATATATTTAAATAAGTAACCTTTAAGGTTGGAATGGATCTACTGTCAAGTTTTGGAAGGACAAATGGGTGATCAATCACACCCTCAAAGACTATCACCCAAGGCTATTCCTAAAATCCACAGAGCCAGACTCCTCAGTAGCTGATAACAAAGAAGCAACTTCTGGGATATTCATTTCAGAAGAAACTTACAAGATTGGGAGCTGGGGGAACTCACTGATTTGTATAAACTACTGGCGGATTTCTCAATGAATCTTCAACTTCCAGACAGCTAAAGATGGGGAGACTCAAGCAAAGGGATTTATACTGTGAAAGCAGGTTACAGTCACATGAATGCTGCTGATGGAATAACTGATCTTAGTCCTTGGAAACTGGTTTGGAAGACAAAAGTCCCCCCAAAAGTTAAATGCTTCACTTGGAGAGCCCTTAATAATGCCATTTTAACTCAGGATAATTTCAAGAAAAAAGGTTTTCACGTGATGAACAGGTGTTTTATGTGTCACCACAATATAGAGACAGTAAACCACCTGTTGTTGCACTGTCCTGTGGCAGCTGACCTTTGACTTATGTTTCTATCAGTTTCTAGAATAAGTTGGACAACCCCTCTCAATTTAAATGAAGCAGCTGAAAGGTGGAGTTTGTGGAAAGTGGATAAATTCATCAACAAGATCTGGCAAATGATCCCACCATGTATATTGTGGTGTTTATGGACAGAGAGGAATAGAAGATGTTTTGATGGGACTTCAACTTCTACTGCTCTCTTAAATCCATATGTTTGATGAATCTTTTCATTTGGAGTTACTTTTCCCCAGTAAATGGTACTATTCCCCTTTTAGATTCTATCAACTCCCTCTCAATGGCGTAGCAGCCTTGAGGTTTTGCTTCTGGTTTTAACTCCCAGTTCATACTAGGAGTTCTCACCATTTGATTATGTAATCTGTTTGCATCTTCTTGCTGCTTTTTAGCATAATTAAAAAAAAAAAAAAGAGGACACCACACAGAGGTCAAGCTCGTCATGAATAAAACTGACATGACAGTCAGGTTTCCATAACAAAATGAATGTGGATCGACTCTGCAGACAAGAGTAATTGGATGGCCACCCAGCTCAGGGTAGTATGACTCTATCATCAGGTAACTCATGGATAGCTCTCGTAAAAGTGAGGCAGGGTCGTATTTACTGCAAAACAGTGCCTGCAAACATCTCTTTTCAGTCATGCACAATACCAATAAACTGACCTCATTCAATCGCAAATCACGACCATAACGCAACTGGATGCCAGAGTTGAAAATATGCTCCATACCATCAGCCACAGATCCCTCAACAGAATCTACATCCTCTAGCTTGTTATCCTCTGACTGTATTGTGTCAGATATTGAGGAAGGAATTGTCACTGGATGCAGGTTCAACATGTAAGGAGTGGACATACATGTCATATTTACACTCATATGGGGCTCAAGCTCCACAGATTTTCTTGAATATGCTAAGCGTGAGAAAGCCAAATCCTCCCGACCAAGAAGAACATATGCAGCAGCAGGCCAATCCATTGGAGGAGAGTCACGGCATTTATCCAATGCCTGGACAAGAACAAAACCACCCCTTCTTTAATTAAAAAACAAGTAAAATAAAAAGGAAAATCTTTGGGTGCATGGAAACATCTAAGTACAACTTTGTAATGGAACTGCTGCAATTAAAAGCAGAAGACTGTACATCCATTAAGGGTACAAAGATATCATTATTTAACACCCTTCCAGGCATAGTTGTGTGTTCAAGTGAATAGATCAGCATATCTAAATTTAGCACTTTTTAAAATTTTTGGATAGGAAACCTTGGATGTGAAATTCTTTTAGCTCTTCACTTACATCTCGCAGAGGAAGAGAGACTCCAGCAGGTAACAAGTCTAACTGCTGCAGACCTACTCTTTCTCCAACCATTGACAAGACAGTTAGTTCCTCCGGGGTATTAAACGATCCAGATGCAACAGCACAAGAAACACCAGAAGATAACCTCTTCCCCAAAAGCTCACCGCCGCATAACAGACTATAAAATGATACAATTTTTCGTCCCCAGTTGACAACCGAACTTCCATCTCTGAAGATCAAAGACGGGAGAAGACTAATACTAGCAGAACTGCACCCATGCTTCAAGCAGGACTCAAGCCACCTGAATAAACTAGGAGGAATTCTCTTGGAGGATGAGGTAAGAGATACTTCGTGACCTTTTGAGAGGCAAGGAAAGTCCCGTATATAATGATCCAAGAAGCAATCTTCGCGCAGGAAAGCTGCAATATCATATAATAGAACCACCAGAAGACCCAAATCTCTGCATTAAGTATATTAAGTGCGTAATATTAGATAATGGAACCACAGTATGCAAAAGATTTTTACTAACACATCAAGAAAAATTTTCTTAATCGGTCACATCAGGAAAACTGCAGAGGTCAATGTGTTAATTCAGTAAAAAATTGCTTATATGAAACAGAAGCGCTCATTGATTTACAAATATATGCTAAACTGTTAAAACCAAGTCCTAAACACAGTGCCGATTCATTGGCAGGATACACTTTACCCACTAGAGACTCAATTATCCAGAACAGAGGCATTAAATCTCTCTACCCTGGCAAAAGGAGATGGCAAATAAAGCCAATCTACGACGTTAATAAAGTTTCCCACTGACACAACCTGAGTTCTGATTCAAAAGTTACCCAGACAATTATCAACCTTAGAGTTGCAAACCGACGAGACCAAAAGATATAAACTCATGCACAACTTGCTCCTTTGTTTTTCTTCCTTTTTTTTTTTCCTTTTGGATCCACTGAGGTACCATTAGCTATCTGTAGGCAATAAAGGTAGGGATCAGGACCTCATGGAAGGTTCTCCTACGTTCAGCCAAATACATCATATAATAGCAAACAGAGCTCATCTATAGAGACTTGCAATTTTACTTTTTAAGGATACCTGGTTATGGATAACAAACAAATCAGTGGGAGTAAATCAAAAATAAAGGACTCCACAGAAACACCAAAAAACCTATGTCATGTGATACTATCTTCTCTTTTTTCTTTTTTCCTAATTATTTGCAAGAGCAATGCAGATCACTTTCTATGGCATCTGATCAATCCGTATCTCCAGAACTACGATGAAGTTGTGAAAAAAGCATAAGCAGTTTCATAATTAAAATATTTCTACTCAGATAATAATTTACAAGATTTTTATTTAACTCCAGTGGCAAATAAGCTAAAACTCTAGCCACTGTGTCCTCCTTAGCCACTCGAATTCATGGAACAACATTACCCAAAAAAAAAAAGTGGATTAGAGATATAAAGAAAATTAAACCAGCATAAGAGCTCAAAACTTTCTCAGCATTCATCCTATCCAACTTAAATGATGATACAAATATCTTGACATGGGTCACAGTTGAATTATATATCACAGACATCAGTCTGATACTATAGAGGCTCCACCATATTTACAATATTGCCATCTTATGCATCCTAAGAAGGGCTCCAAATTTCAGTTAAATGTATAAAAAGATATCACAGAGGGTTTTGGTGTTATTTCTTATGGAACAAACAGAAAGATCTATGATATGTACAGTGAGAAGGGGCATCACAGCTCACTCTATATAAATACGATAGTTTGGAGAGAGTAAGGGAATCAAAGCTTAATTTAACAGTAGATGTGAAGGGTCAGATGTAGAAGACATTCTATACAAGGTCAACTGTGAGAGGATAAGCTGGCATTGATTCCTTTCATTTCCTCTACCTCTTTAAGGTAGCACAGATAGAACAACATTGTCTTTGATAAACATAGGAAGATCTACTATGAAAAATTAACTTCCAGATTTGGTTTCCTTATACTTGAAATATGCTTTTCCCCATCGATTGTTTTCTTTGACCAGAGAGAGCAAAATGTCACTTAGCAACAATACTTGTGAAGAGGCAAAAAGAATTAGTGTTAACAACCCCAATGAAAAATGAACATATAAGATGTTTTAACATGACCAATGAGCTGATGAAACAATAGATGTACGAATAGGGAAGTTACCGTTTACGGAGATTGTCTAGTTTCAAACTTTCGTATACAGTATGCAGTGTATCTAGGGTCTCAGCCACTAATTCAGCATACAACGAATTTCCAGCATTATCTGATGTAGCCATGGATGATCCAGGTGAATACAATCCCTGCTGACCAATTGAAGTTTCTGAAAATCCAGATATAGGATAACTTTTGCTGTATTGCTTATGATATCTGCTGTTAATAAGAAACTCCCATGAAGAGCATGAAACAGAATCTGAAAGTTTTTCAGAAGTATGACCAGACTCTTTGCATATTCGTGTTATTACACTTTGAAAGGATTCCCACTCAGAATCAGCAGTCATATCCGTCCCACTCAGATATGTTTGATTACCATTGCGCCAAAGGAGAACAAGAAAGTGATTATACAACGTAGAGTTCAGCCCCTCAGCCATTGCAGTGATACAATCATTTGCCAAGGACGATGATGGATTGCGTCGCCAGGTACATCGGTAAATCTGAAGTACCAAAAGGAAGAAGAGAATCGTAATTCCATTCTAGTCAGAAACTCAACATAACAGACTACATATGGTTATCAAAAATATAATAGATTGAGGATAATAACTTAAAAGCAGACTGTCTCCATTCCTCCTCCCCCCTCCCCTCCTTCCCATCCTCAACCCATCCTCAACATCAATTACAACCTAGCACAATTACTACTACATTCTGCACCTTATCCTCAACATTTTCTTCTGGTGTGAGATTTTAGGTTGGTGATAACAGGTTTTAATCTCCACAAACATCTCTGTCTTATTGCCTACATTTTAATCTGTGAGGGCTTTAAAAGCACTGGAGAACAGCCTATTTTCTCCATTCTGGATATACTGGTGTTTATTGTTGCTGGAATTTGGGAACTCTCCTTTTTCTCAAAATAAGTTCTCATAAAAATATATATTTTTTCACAAAAGGTTAGCAAAAAGTTGAAAATGCAAAACCTTTTCTTACTATACAAGCCCCAACCTCAATCTGGAGAAAGAAAGACACTACTAATAATCTACATCTGGTCGCAAGAATCTAACTATTTCAACCTGTAAAACTGAATAATTATCGAGTTAGTAAAACTAATGAGATTTAGAAACAGGAAGAATCAATGACTATAAGTCATCAATGTGAGAAATATAAGCACCAGGCGCGAATTTATAGCCTAAATATTGGGCATGTGACCCGTGGTCTCTCAATAAAACTAGGTATTTTATGTATATATTTTTTAAAATTGGTAGTATATTATCTGTTGGCGGCATCCACGCCAAGAAGGCTAAATTGTCCACTTGGTTGAACGTTGAGTTATTTACTAGAGTACTAAGGATCAATTCTAACTTAATACATTTTTCCATCATATTCTTTTAGTGGTGCACCCATGTTTCAAAAATCCTAGATTCGTCAGGAAAATATGATTAAGATGCAATAAACTAACTGTCTTGTTTTAGATAAGTAAAGATTTTATTAAAAAGCTACCAAGCTAGTACAGAAAAAGGTACAGGACCTAGCAGTATACTCTTTAATCCATACTACATATTATCCCCTAGCAAGTTAAAAAAGTCCAAATACTTATCCATCTTATCTAAAGTACTGATATAGCACCACAAGTACAGTTTTTTAATGCATTTGTTTTTTAATCTAGAAATTTGTAGCTTCTTCCATCAAAGCATGTCTTGTTTCTTTCCAGCCATAAGGTCCACATTATGCAATTTGGAATAGTTCTCTTTCTAACTTTCTGTGATTGCCACACTTCCAACAAGCTATTAATTTTCTCTGGTAACACCTCAGGTATGCCCATTGTCTTGCTTTTTTTTTATTTGATGAAGTAATAAAATGTATTAGAAAAGGCATCAAGAAGATGCAGAAATTACAGAAAAGTAAACTGCTAAAAACTCCAGTACAAAGCTATGGAGCTTAACAGAGCAAAAACCTGTAAAGACAATCCAAAACCAACTACCAAGACCTCTACTGTACTAGGTTCAAAGAGCTAACAAAATCCAAATAGCTATCTACACTATTTACAGGGGCATGGAAATTCGAACTGAATAAGCTAACAAAACAACTAGCTTTTAAAAAAATAGTAGGAGTCAGCATTCCACCAAAGCATCTATAATTCCTTTCTTTCCAAAGACACCAAAAGATTGCTTCTGGAATCATTTTCTAGATCTTCCTGGTTCTGTCAACTCTCCAAAAGTGCCATCTTAAATATGCATCTTTAATAGAAAAGGTATGACCCATTGAAGACCAGATATAGAATAGAAAAGCTTCAATAAATTAGCTGCCATTGCGCAATGCAAAAAAAGGTGGTTGACAGTTTCATTCTTTTGCCGACACATGAAACATCTACTAGTAAGGATGATGCCCTTTCTTCTGAGATTGTCTTGTGTTAAGCATGCCCCATTTAGAGTTGTCCAGAAGAAACAAGAGACTTTTGAGGGTTGTCATCCTCCAAACATGCTTCCAAGGCCAATTTCTCAGAATAGTGTTCTGTGAAATCTAGTGACTGTTACTTTCTTAGACAAAGTACATCCCCCCTTAAAGTTCACCTATAGGATTGTCTGGCTAGACGATCAATGGAGACGATCAATGTTATACCCACTCACTGCTTCTAAAAGTGTGAGGTAATCATTGAATTCCCAAGTATTGTGTTCCCACACCAATTGTCTTCCCAAAATTAACATGTGTTCCCTTCCCTGGCTTGAAAGAGAATTGCTGCAAAATTCATTTTGCAAGCTGCTGACATGTTTCCAGACCCTTACACCATGAGATTCATTGCTTCCTTTTGAGTACCAGTGGTTTTGGATGTCATACTTAGCAATAATGCTATTCTTCCGGTATCCTGCCTCACTTTAGTTATACCTCCATAGCCACTTCATTAGCATGCTTTGGCTGTGGAGCTTTAGATTTTTGATATCTAGTCCCCCCTGTCACTTCAACTAAATTACTCTTTCCCATTTCACCAGTGAAAATTTGTGTCGCTGACTATTTTCTTTCCGTAGGAATCTTCTTCTCAATCTATCCACTGCTTTAAAACTGATTTTGGCATAGGGAAGAGTGACATGTAGTATGTAGGGATGTTGTCTCGGAAACTATTAATTAGAGTGAGCCTGACACCCATAGAGAGATATTTCATCTGCCATGTTGCTAGTTTTCTTTCCAATTTCTCAATGACTCCATTCCGAATATCAACAAATTTGAATTTGGCACCTAGGTGTAGTAATCCCAGGTAGGTGGTTGGAAAGGGACCAGATTTGCAGGTTAGGATTTCTGCCAGCACTTCTAGGTTGGGAACAACATTTACAAGGTAGATGATGCTTTTGTCCATGTTGGTGTGTAATTCAGAAATGGTTTAAAAAACCAAAAGAGTAAGGTTGAGATTGGACACCTGTTGTCTGTCTACTCCACAAAAGATCAAGGTGTCATCTGCATACAAAAGGTGGGAAACAGTGACTGTAGTGGTTGTATCCCTGTCTATCTGGAACACCTAATCCATTGTAATTCTTCTGCCTCATCCAACAACTGAGTGATACCCTCCATGGCTAGTATAGAAAGGAATGAGAAGAAGGGATCTCCTTGTCTAAGACCCTTTTGTGAGGAGAAAGATCCCACTGGGCTTCTGTTTATCAAAACAGAGTAATTCACTGTTGATATGCAGAAGTAAATCCGCCTTATCCACCTATCTCCAAATCCCATCTTGTTAAGGATATTGACTAAGTAAGCGCAATTTATGATCAAACGGCTTTACAATATCCAATTTGCAAAGAATTCCATTGTCTCCACTTTTGATTTTCCAGCCTAGCACCTCATTTGCACTCAAGGAAACATCTATAATTTGTCTGTTTTTCATGAAAGCACTCTGCTGGCCTGAAATTAGTTTCCCAGCTACCTTCTGCAATCCAGCTAGAATTTTCGCCACAAGCTTGTAAACACTCCCTATTAAGCTTATGGGCCTGAAATCTCTAAAATTTATTGCTCCCTTCTTCTTTGGACGAATGCAATGAATGTGGCATTGCAAGGTCTCACCAACTGACAGTTTTGATGAAATTAGTTTAGAGCTTCCAACAAATCTGCCTTTAAGAAGTCCAAACATTTCTGGAAAAAGCCATGGTAAATTCATTTGGACTTGGTGTTGCAGAGATCTCAAGTTCAGTGAAAGGTATTTCTAGCTCCCATTTTTCCTCTGTAGTGATTGTGACCAGCACCAGCCTCTCCAACTCCACTAGAGCCTTGGATCTTCTTGTATCTTTCTTAAGATTTCTTAGCTTCTCAGATAGGATAAAATCTGGAGTGCCCATTACTGCGTAAGAATCCACCTACCTTTTACCAACTCTACAAAACAATCTGCTTGTAACCACACATTTTCGAATTTCAAATAAGGTGTGACCTCCCACTGCCCACTTTCCAAAACAATTGGCTTGTGATCTGAGAACACTCTAGACAGAGCATATTGTTTTATGGCATTGAACATCTCACTCCATTCAGGTGAAAACAAAAACCTATCAATTTTTGAGGCTTAGAGAAAAACCTCCTCTCTTGACTTGAAGCGGACGATCAATCAGATCTAAATCTAGAATGGTATTGGAGAATTCCATCATTGCCCTGGATCTCCTATTGCAGTTGAATCTCTCACCTTCAAATCTACAGACATCGAAATCACCTCCAATTCCCAAAGATCAGAGCCCATAACAAACTACAATCACGTTAAACCTGCAAGTTCATTCCACAGCTCAATTCTTGCAGGGTTAATATGGGGCCATATTGTAATACCCTGTATGTACATGTTAACATGGGGACTAGTCAAATGGCAACAAAATGGTGTAAAATCGGGAGATTAAGGATACAAATGGATGATTATGCTAGGTAACATATATATGAAGGTGGTTGGAGAGTTTAACCAAAGATTTAGGCCAAAGGAAGCCTTAAAACAAAAGTTCAAGTCAAAGGATGCCTTGTGGTGGACACTGCAAGTGATCCAACATTGGTCCGACTTTAAACGATCATATCTCCCAACCTATCAAAATTAAGGTCTTTAAATCTAGTTTCCAACAAAACAAACTGTTCGTCTATTCGAGTTCTATATCAAGAGTTATGCAAGATTGATTTAGACATTGTCAGTAGGGTTTTCACTAACGGCCGACTCTCGTGTACACGACTAAGTCAACATCGAAGAAATTATTCGAGCTTGGGAAAAGGTGACTACAGTTGAGCCTAAATTCTAAGGGTTTGTATGTACAAATGTGAAGGTAATAATTGAAGGAAATAAGATTTGGAAAGCAAAATTGTAATACCCCACACGCCTATGTTAACATATGACTAGTCAAATGGCAACAAATTGGTGTGGAACCGGGAGAATGAGGATACAAATGGATAATTTTATTAAGGAACATATGTATGAATGTGTTTTAAGTGTTAAACAAAAGCTTTAGGCTAAAGGAAATCTTAAAACAAAAGTTCAAGCAAAAGGAATACCTTGTGGAGGATCACTTCAAGTGATCTAGCATATGGTCCGACTTTAAACGAGCATATCTTCCGATATATGAAGAGTTAGGGAGTGTACTTCCTATCAACTTAAAAGTCTGAATCTAGTTTTCAGCAAAACAAACCGCTCGTCAATCTGATTTCTATATTAAGAGCTATATGAGTTTGAAGAAGACACCGTCGGAAGAATTCCCTCTTACAACCAAGCATGTGTATACGACCAAGTTGCGTCGACGAGATTAATGGGCTTGGAAAACATGAGACTGTATTAAAGTCTAAGGTGTTCAAGTGCAAAAGTGAAGGTAATAGCTTAAAAGGATAAGATTTGGAAAGAAATGAATGTGAGACAAAGTAAATCACCTATGTGCTTGAACTATATGCTTCACCTACTAGCGTAAACGTCCTACTTGTTGGACACTCTACTTGGTTAAGTTATTTATTTCTACGTCCTACTTCTTGAGCTACTTATATGTGGATTATATTAAATGAAGATAAGGGAATATAAAGTAGGACAAGTAGGTGTGTCACCTACTCAAGGATGCAACATCAAAAATTAAAGTGGGCTGAGCAGGTGCATCACCTACTTGGTGATTTGAGGCCCAAATTTCAGCAGCCCAACAGTATGATGGAGGGTCAGTGGGTCGAGCACATGACCCAGCATCCCACACCACAATATATATCCAGATTTATCCCACAAAAACAAAAAAATAAAAATAAAAATCAGTTCACAAGAGAAAATAGAAATTCGCACGTTCTCTCTCTTTTGTCAGCCCTTGCTCCCCTTTTAGGGTTCTTGAGTTTCTTTTCTCCTTTAGCAACCTCAAGATAAGTATTTAGTAGTGGTTTTAACGTTTAAGGGAGTGGAGAAGCTGTGGTCTCACGTTGAAGTTCATGGGGCAGTCCCTAGACCAAAAGCTCTCTAGGCCGCCCCTTTGATGTGACGTTGTTCTTAAGTTGTTTTCTTCTTGTATCAAGGGCTTTGTTGTGAAGAAAAGTGTTTAGTATTGAAGAGGTCAGGTAAAGAGAGTAAAATTTCCAGAAAACATAAGGTAGGATTCTGCCCTCTCAACCCCTTTCTTATCTATGAAACGAAATAAACAATTCTAGATGTAATTGTTGTAAAAACTTATGGGACGTGATCGGAAGCCATGTGTTCAAGTTTTTCTTGAATTATTGAGGAGATTGGGAGCTGTTATGTATGTGTTGTTGGCTGGGGCAAGTTGTCCACCTCATGAGAAGGTTGGTTGTTGACATTTTGGGTTGGAAAAGGAGGATATGGCGATACACCAATTGTTTGGTTGTTGTGCAGGCGGTTTGGTTGTGGCAGATTGTTTGGCAAGCCAAACATTGTTGTTAGCTGGTAAAATATGTTTATTGTGCGTCATACTTTTAGCTGTTAATTAGAGATTAAAGTAGAAAGAAGCATACGTTAAAAAGGGTCCGACGAGCTAATCACTCACCTACTAGCCGACATATTGTCGATCTGACTCGAGCGTGTTAGTGGACTGTTTGTAATAGTTGTATCACTTGCTTTTGTGTAGATTTCCTACTGTAAGCAAGGGGGCAGCCCGTAATATATTTGTGGAACCCGGAATCAAGGTATATAAGGCTAAAACCTCCTTCGCAATTAAGGCACGACCCATGTCACTTGTTTCACTTATTTGGGTCAGCAAGGCCCAAATGATACTTGATAAGTATATTCATCACATGTCACATGCCATATATATAAGTCATCACATGTTCAATGTCTTACTTGTCCACTCGATTATGAAATCTCTTTACTTGTCATTGCTCTTACGAGTTGAGTATCCAAATGTTTCACATGATCATACTTGTCTTCGCTTGATATCATAAAATAATCATAAGCCTCACATGGTATCTGTCACGTGTTTTAAAAGAATCATCTGTTGAAAGCATGATGCACTTGTTCTGGTGATTCACTTGATATATGCCTATGTAGCTCACTTGATATATGATTCACTTGTTTATGCCTTATGGCTTCACTTGATAAACCCCTTTATTAAAAGGTAAAGGGAGGGGGGTTGACATGTGTTCACCAGTCTCCAAAGCGACACTAAGCTAATCATGTGCACAGAGTTGAGACCTCAACCCTTATTTGTTGAGTCATGCTTGGCATACCTGACCATCATAGCATTACTCGTACATTTGATCAGTAGGAATATGATTGTTCTACTATTTCACTTGATGAGCCATTTAGGGCGTACCTGCCTACGAGCCGACCGACATGTGCGAGCCTCTACAGACTTATCTTCATGTGCTACAAGACTTACAAGACCGAATCACTTGAAAATAGTTTTCACTCGTAAATGATAACATATGCTACTTATGTACCAAATATTGCCCAGGAGGCCTACTTATCCACTTGAGCACTCGAAATGACATAAAAGTATTGTACCCCACATGTATAAAGCATTACTTAATCACTCGATAATGAACAATCTAAAGACATCTATATAATGAGTTAATAAGGTAAAGTTGAGTTACAGTTTCAGATAGTCACTTGTCTTCATTGGCTCTTATTTGACATATTATTCACTTGAGCTTCCTTATTAGTTCACTTGTTAATCTGTCTGCATTACATACCAGTACATATTGTATATATACTGACGCCCCTATGGCCGGGGACGCTGCATTTACATAAGTGCAGGATTTGACATACATGTGGGCAAAGTATCTCATTAGGCACTTGTCAGTTCAGCAGTACACTTGGTGAGCTCCAATTCTATCTAGAGCTAGGATATGTCTACTACTCCTTTTGATGCACATATGTTACGATACGGGCATGGTCTTGTCCTGACCACTTGATAGTTGTATAGGTTTTGTATTAAGTAGAGGCTTCTTAGACACTGTGGTATAGTATCTTATGACGTCATTAGTATCATTTGTCACTTGTATCAGTTTGGCCAGTGGCCTTCAGCTGTACATATACAGCTCTATCAGTTGTATCACTTGATTATACTCAATTACTCACTTGTTATATCCCTCGTCGGGATCCATTTGTATATTGTACGTCATCAGGTCCTTGTCCGCCTCGTCTAGGCTCGAGGCGTGACAAAAAATGCAGGACAAAGTGGCTTACTTGTTCAACGTCCTACTTGTTTAAGCTACTTATTTAGAAGTTTGACCTGCTTGAGCTACTTATATATGTGGCCTATATTAATCAAAGGAGATTAAAGGAAATAATAGGAACAAGTAGTGTGTCACCTACTTAAGAATAAAAGGCCAAAAAGTTAAAGAGAGCTAGAATGTGAATCACCTACTTGATAGATCAGGCCCAAATTTCTTGGCCTAATTGGGTTTGGGGCGAGTCAGTGGGTCAGGCCCAAAACCCATCAGCCGCTACCATTTATTTAGATCAGATTTCCTCTCAATTACTCTACACACACAAACATATATATCTCTCCTAAACACTCTCAAGGCTACCCTACCTCTCTCCTTAGGAGTTCTTGGCTTCATCTCCTTTCTCAAGCTCAAGGTTAAGTATTTGGTATATATTTCTTATGGTTTTAACTTGTAAGGGAGTGAAAGAATGGTGGAAACACGTTGAAGGGCTTGAGGCAGTCCCCTTTTTCATGTGATGTTTTAAAGTGTTCTCTTCTTGTCCCGAGGTCCTTGTTTTGAAGGAGAGTGAAAGTGTTGAAGACGTGAAGTAAGAAGGTTAAATTTCCAAAAAATTGAGGTAAGATTCTGCCCTTCTCCACTCCTCCTTGTCTATGGAATTGAAAAGAAATTCTAGATGTAATTATCATAAGAACTCACGGGCACTGATCGAAAGTCGTGAGTTCAAGTTTTTATTGTATTGTTGAAACGTTTGGGAGCTGTTATATATGTGTTATTGGCTGAGGCAGGTTTTCCACCTCATGAGAAGGTTGTTTGTGGTTTTGGGTTGGAATAGGAGGGTATGGTGATACACCGATTTGCTTGGTTGTCATGCGGGCATGCTGCCCGTTTGATTGTGATGAACTGTTTTGCAAGCCACACATTGTTGTTAGCTACTAAAATATGTTTATTATGCATCATACTTGTAGTTGTTAATTGGAGATGGAAGTAGAAAGAAGCATATGTTTACAAAGGGTGCGACGAGCTAGTCGCTCGCCTTGTAGTCGACATATCGCTAATATGACCCGGACGTGTTAGTGGACCGTTTGTAATAATTGTATCACTTGTTTTTGTGTAGATTTCCTACTGTAAGGAAGGGGCAGTCCGTTATATATCTATGGAACCCGAAATCAAGCTATGTAAAGCTAAAACCCTCTTCTCCGTTAAGGCACGACCCATAGTCATATGTTTCTCCTATAAAGTTAGATGCCGCTTATATGATGCATGAAAATGTAGTCTTCTTCTACTACAGGTTGCTCATATGCTTATGTGTCAAAGTCTCGGTGTTCATAGTACTCCAATTCGAGTCAAATGTTCGTAAAGTTTACATGACCGGACGCGTCTTCATTTGAAACTCTTAGAAGTTACATGGTATATTTGTCACATGTTAAAAAGGAAAATAATTGGCCACACATGGCTGCATTTGCATAGATCACATAGTGACATGATCCTTAAGCTAAAACAAATACTTTATAGACTAGAATACATGTTTATATGACTCATGAGCTACATAAAACTCCTCATTTGTTTATGTGAAAGATATAAATGGTAACTCATGTGTCATAGGCCTTTGTAGGCAATATGTGATTAAAACCTACTCTACAGCGATGGCTGGGTATTCATACGTCCACGTGGCATACGTGTGATGCTATTTTCTGCACACGGACCGCCTTTTGTGGCATATGTGATATGTGATAGTCAGCTGGAACATCATGCACTGGTTCCCCTGACTAAGCCAATATATGGCATAAAATCCTTTGGGCAGACCCTTATAGTGAGCCCAGGCAGGCATACCTTACAGTAGACCGCGATATGCAGTCATTTGAGACATACAGACTTATGTTATTTGGCAATATATGTCTTACATGTGTCATTGATCGCCTTTGGAGGCCATCATGTGATTACTTGTATACTTGTACTATAGATAGAAGTAAGACATGACCTAGACAAATTAATAGGTATCATATACTTAAATAGATAACTTATAGAACATTATGGGAGAATCACCGAGGTTGGTTACAGGTTACAGCTTCATATCGTACTTTCGATATTCATATGCTCAATAACTGCTCATCTTTGTTATCTGATTCATTTCAGCATTCTTACTTGTCTACTTGTTGTTCTGTCTACTTTACATACTAGTAAAATGTTGTAGATGTACTGATATCCCTACTTTCAGGGGCGCTACACTTCCATAAATGCAGGGTCAAGTTTACAGGACAGCAGACATCCTCATTAGGCCCAGTTGTCATTCTCATTTGATCTTTTGGTGAGCTCCATCTCTATTTGGAGCTATCAGATGTCTCGAGTCTTATCTTTCTGGCTATATATATATGTTATAGTTGGGTATGCCGGAGCCCTGTCCCAACAAGTTGACAGTTGTTCAATTACAGACTCTTTAGAAGCTTCTTACATGTACAGTTATCAGTTGTACAGTTTTTGGCTGGTGGGCCCTATAGTACATATGTGTTGAGCCCAGTATTTGTTCTGCTGCTTATAAGTATACAACTTTACCGTTATAGCTTATTTGTATAGCAGGTGCTCATATGGACCCTTGTCCACCCCCACTGATTGGGGTGAGTGACACAAATACCCCAGAGAATACCCATTTGAAATCATTTAATCCACAGGAAAGAGAGGGAAAAAAAACCAGCTACGAAATCAGCACTCCAGGCTCTTTTGTCCCACATAATTAGAATCCCCGTTTCGGTGCCAAGTGCTTTGAGTTCTGCCTAGTCAATCCCCCTATTCCCCCAAAACATACCTGATAGTGAAGTGTTCTATTCCTCTGTGAGTCTATCTTAGTCTCCTGAAGACGTGATATCTATCCCTCACTTGTGAATAAGAGATAACAAAGTGCTTCTCTCAGCCAATCAAGTTGAGAAATTTTACTCTCATCTTGAGTGTGCTTTTTTAGACCTGCTCCTTTCCTTCTTCCTTTGCTACCTTGAAGTCCCAAATTCAATTTTTTAAGTTCAGTATCTGCTTTATTCTTCCCTTTTTTTTATTCCCTTGTCTTTTTTTCCTATTATTGAGTTTGGATTTTCCTCCTCTCTTCCATTCTTGCAATCTTGCCCAGAATTTCGTGTTCAAACACAAGAACATTCACCTCCAAAGCCTTACAACAAGCCTTCAGCATAGTAATCTTTGTCCACTTAGAGGTTTCCACCACTGATGGAGTACCTACCGGTTGCATGCATAAATTTTCACTGCTATGTCATGTTGGTGGACTGACCCCTATATATATGTAGATTTTACACCATCCATATCCCTGCTGATATGGGGCACTCAATATGTTATTATATACACTAACTATTTAACAGTTCCCCTCAAGCTGGTGCATAGAAGTCATATGTATCGAGCTTGTTACATATATAACTAATACAAGGACCAGTAAGGGACTTGGTGAAAATATGTACAAGATGATCATTTGACTTCACAAACTTTGTGACAATATCTCCTGAGAGTATCTTTTTTCAGACAAAGTGACAGTCAATCTCAATGCATCTAGTCCTCCCATGGAACACCAAATTTGATGCAATATGAAGGACAGCTTAAATACCACGCACAGTCAATCTCAACCACACTCTGTTTTTTGCTTTTTCAAGACACCAAATTACCTCCTCCTAAAACACAATAACCAAACGTAGAATGTCTCGAATAGTAGTCCTTTGCATGGGACAACTGCATCCCAATGACTATCACATGGAGAGTCTATAAACTGACTTACAACACTCACAGGAAAGGAAATGTCAGGTCTAGTAATTATGAGGTAATTCAACTTACCAACAAGCTACCAATATTTTGCAGGATGCCAAGAGCCTCCCATGTCTCGACAAAAGCTTAGCTTCGGATGCAGGAGAGTGTCAATAGGTTTACAACTCGTCATTCCGATCTCCACAAGAATTTGTAAAGCATACTTACATTTTGAAATAACAATATCTTATCTAGGCTAAGCAGCCTCAATACCTTGAAATTACTTTAATCTACCCAAATCCTTAGTCTGGAAGTGCTAAGAGAGATGTTGCTACAGACTAGTGATACCATCCTGATCATTGTCAGTAATAACAATATCATCAACATAAGCCACCAAATAAATACACAGATCAGGAGCAAAACATTAATAAAACACAGAGTGATCAGTCTCACCACAAGTCATGTCAAACTCCTAAATAACTGTGTTGAACTTACCAAACCAATCTCGAGGAGATTGTTTCAGGCCATAGAGTGACTTGCAATCGACATACAACACCAATAGACTTTCCTTGAGCAACGAAACCAAGTGGTTGCTCCATATAGACCTCATCCTGAAGGTTGTTGTGGAGAGTAACATTTTAACGTCAAACTAGTAAAGAGGCCAATGACGAACAATAGCAATGGATAAAAAAGGGCGAACATATGCTAATTTAGCTAGGGGAGAGAAATTATCACCGTAATCAAGCTCAAATATCTAAGTATACCCTTGGGCAACAAGCCAACTACTCAATTTTACATCAAGAAAGAGAAGTGCTCGTTCGTTAAGGAGGAGGTAGACTTCTTGGGGCATGTCATAAGCCAAATCAGCGAAACAATCAACCTATTGATATTCGAAGACCCAACGGATTCTTCCAATGTATCATTTCTGGGTTTAGTCTAGACCAACTTTGACTCAACAAACTCAATGAAAACCAACAACAGGTTTTCCAAAAGGAGGAGGAACAAGCTCTTAGGTACCACTCACGTGTAAAACAGACATCTCGTCAACCATAGTTTGTCGCTATCCTAGATGAGATAATGCTTCACCGGTAAATTTAGGATGGAACAGATTGACAAAAATGATGCATAAGCATAATAGGGCCGAGTGATGACAGGCAGTGATAACTTAAAAAGGGTATAATGGGGATTAGCATTAAAAGTGAATTGTATATTTTTCCAAAGTGCAATAAGTGGATTAGTAGGAGAGAAGTCCGCAATAGGTGCTTGGTCCGGTGTAAGATGTGAATCATCTAGGTCTGATGTTGGATGCTAACGACGATGACAAGCCAAGAGTGGCGGCGCTGCAGTCGGGGATGTAAGAGTAGCAACAGTAGACTCTTTAATAGTCTGGATAGGTAAGACCACAAACGTATCAAGATGGTCAGAGTAAGTAAAGTAAGGTCGAGACTCAAAAAATGTGACATCAGCCGACATAAGATACTGACGAAGATCAGATGATTAGTAACGATATTCATTTTGAACCCAAGAATAACTAAGGAACACGCACTTGAGAGCACAAGGGGCTAACTTCTCTTTCCCAGGTGCTAAGATATGAACAAAACATGTATTCTCAAACACAGGAGGAGGAAGAGAGATCTTACTATAGATGGAAGATGAATGCCTTTGATTAATCACACTACAAGTCGTGAGACATGCATCGCCCCAAAAATGCAGTGGAACATGGGACTCAATGAACTGTCTGATAAGTCTCAATGAGGTGTCTATTCTTTCTCTCTGCTATTCTTTCTCTTTGCTATTCTCTCTCTCTGCTACCCCATTTTGTTGAGGGATATATGGGCAAGATGTTGAATAATTCATTAAGAAGTCATAAACTGTTGAAACTAAGTGCATACGTATTCTAAGGCATTATTGCTGTGAAAAGTGCGAATAGAACACCAAAGTAATTTTTTTCGACACTAAAACTCTAGAATATAAAAGAAAAACTCAGAACGATATTTCATTAAGAAAAGCCAAGTATATCTTGAATGATCATCAAGGAAACTAACAAAATAACGAAATCCTAAGATTAAATTTGTCTCTACTAGGATCACATATCTTAGAATGAACTAAGGAAAAGCAAAATATGCACGACTCTCAGCAGTACGTGGAAAGATGGCTTGAGTAATGAGTATGTCTACCAAGCTCAGACGACTCACAATCTAAAGTACATAAAGTAGGCACTATCTTTGAAGCTTAGATAAAACCAAATGTCTCAAATATTTGTGTATTATGTTTGGACGATCCATAACAGGACATGATGTGGATGCATTGGGAGAGTTAAGGTAGAAAGTTCTACGCCAATCGAAGTCTTGTACTACGGTCCTATGTAAACAAAAGAATTATCAAGGAATATTATGCCACAACCTTGGCACTAGTCAAACAACTAACATATGCAAGACTAAAAGGACAACAAGAGACATAAATAACAGAATTTAAGTGATGAGATTAGCTTGGCCAACTCCTTCTACTTTTGTTTGGAACCCACTGGCTAAAGTAGTAGTGGCAAGAGGCTGTGAATAAATAATATTTGACAAAAGTGATTTACTACAAGAAATATGATCCGAAACACCTACCATGGCCCATGGTCCAAGAGTAGTAGACTATGAAACACAAGCAAAAGAAATACCGGCAACAAATTTATCAGTCTGAGCAATTGAGGCTACTTGTTGTAGATATCTGTTTACTTGCTCGATACTGAAGGAACTCATGAGCAGTTTTGGGTGGTCGTGGAGATGTCTGCACTAGTTATGTGCACTGTCAGTCTAAGCAACATTAGCATTTTTGGGTGGGCGACCATACAAAGAATCGCATACTTCGCGAGCATGTCTAGGCTTATTACAATAACTACACTTGGATTGAGGCCTTCAAAAATGACCCCCTTCTTGTCGATTGTCCACACTTTAAGATGTCCAATTTTCATTGCCTGAGATGCGAGAACAAAGGAGTCAACGGTTAGGGATAAGACAACTGTGTGACTAGGTCTGAACTTCATTAACTGCAGGAACAATTAGACTAGCCAATATTTGGTCACATACTGAATCAAAGTCCATTAGGAAGTCCAACAAATGTAAGAACTAGAAACATCTTTTGTCATTCCTGCTGTTTTTCAACACTAGCAGTAACTGGTATCAACTTCTCAAATTCATCCATGACTGTTTGTACCTGTCTCAAGTAATTAGACATATCCAATTCTTGTTTCTTGAAGTTTGTCATCAGAAATATTACATCATAAAAACAAAACATGTCATTAGAGCACAAAGTGCAGGCTTTTGCTGTTGTGGTTCCAAGTGGTTTCAGGTCTCAAAATCAATTTGAGGAAGTCTGAGATTATACCAGTCGGGGAAGTGGACAACATTCTGGCGCTCGCTCAAGTTTTGAATTGCATGGTTGGGGCTCTTCCGACTACATATCTGGGATTACCATTGGGAGCCGCAAACAAGGATCAAAGGGTGTGGAATCCGGTTCTTGAGAGGGTTGAGAAGACATTAGCAGGTTGGCAGAAAAGATATTTGTCCCAAGGCAGGAAGGAAGTGCTTATCAAGAGCACCTTATCGAGTACTCCCACTTATTTTATGTCTTTGTTTCATGCTCCAACTTCGATTACAGTCAAGCTGGAAAAGATACAAAGAAACTTCCTTTAGGAGGCGGCATATGGGGCTAGGAAGTTTCACCTTGTGCAGTGGGAAAACGTCACTTCTCCAAAGAAATGGGGAGGTCTAGGCATTAAAGACTTAGCGATCTTCAACAAAGCTTTGTTGGGAAAATGGCTTTGGAGATTCGGAGGGAGGTACAAGCCTTTTGGAGAGGGGTGATAATGTATAAGTACGGGGTGATGGAAGGGGGTTGGAGAACCAGAGATGTCAATATGCCTATTGGGTGTGGTCTATGGATGAATATTTTAAAGGGATGGGATGAGTTTAATGCTAACATCTCATTCAAGGTAGGAAATGGGAGAAGGGTCAGTTTCTAGAGCCATAGATGGTGTGGGGAGATATTACTGAAAGATGAATTCCAAACTTTGTTCAGAATTTCTTGTCAAGATAATTTGATGGTATACCAAATTAGAGAGACTCAAGGAGGAGAGAATTTTTGGGACCTGAGATTTAGAAGGGATTTCCAAGATTGGGAGATCAATGAGTTTCAAAGGTTGGTGGCCTTGCTTCATAGGCAAGTCATACCGGTTGATAACCCTGATGGTTTGTGGTGGAGGGCGGCAAACAATGGAGTTTTCTCTGTAAAATCTTTTTACGAGAAACTTCTGATGAGAGAGGAGATTCAATTCCCGCATAGTGCAGTATGAGTTCCACAGGTGCCAAGGAAGGTCTGTTTTTTCTCATGGCTGGCTGCTTGAGTGGCGATTTTGACAGCGGAAAATCTGAGAAAGCGTAAGATTATATGCATCAGTTGGTGTTTCATGTGCAATGAAGCGGGCGAGGAAGTCAATCATCTCCTCCTACACTGTAATTTTACAATGAGACTATGGTGGGATATGTTTAGGTGATTTAGAACGGCTTGGGTAATGCCAAAAACCGTGAAAGAATTGATGTTTTGTTGGAGGAGTGGAAGAGGTAGGAGAAGACGTAGAGCCTGGAACTTGATTCCTCTTGCRCTAATGTGGGTTGTWTGGAGAGAGAGAAATAGGAGAGCTTTTGAGGGGCTAGAGTCGAGTTTTACCAAACTCAGGAGTAGTCTTCGGTCCCTTATTTTCTTTTGGTGTAATCACAAAGTCTCTATTGTATAGAAGAATGGGTTGTTGTGATAATCTTGTAAATGGTCATAGTTTTGACCTTGTTTATGAATGAAATACCTTTACCTGATAAAAAAAAATTGTCTACGAAACAAGAGCATCAACATAAAATCAATATATTGCACGAGAGACTACATAATTGGGCGTCAACCTTCTCCCATTGTGCATGAGCATTCTTATCTACCTCACTAGCCTTGTTGACTAAGTGATCTTGAACATATGATCCTTGCACCACAACTCAACTGAGGAAGTCCAAGACAAATATTTTGAACTTTTTAAGGGTTCTGAAGTAATCATAGGACTTGAATTTCCAACTCCCATATTTTTTAAATTAAAAGCATCAAATTCGAGAGACATGGTTGGATTGAAGGGAGTTCTAAGTGAAAAACTTCAAGAAAAACACAACTTCTGCATCAGAAAAGAATTTGTTGGGTGATAAAACAAAATCCAGAAGCTGTTGATAACAATGTTGGTGCTCCCTAGAAAAGAGAAAAGTTGTCAAAATTTACAGAAAATGGTATAGTTGGGTTTGGAACCATTAAACAACCCCTAGGGACTAAAGAAGTGGTCAGAAAGTGACTCAAGCACCGGGGCGTGATCAGAAAATCATCCTTCTATTTGGCGCATGAGAGCGCATCACCGTAGACTGAGGAATTTGATGGTAGTGTTGGTTTTTGCACAACACTCACTGAAACAGGGATTACTCAAATTAGATCTGACAATCAAAAAAAGGTACGGCGGTTGACTTTTCTGTCCCGGATGTTTCTCATTATGTTATGATACCATGTGAGAAGTAAAGGCACGGGAAAATATGATTAAGATGTGTTAAACTAATTATCTTACATTTAACCCTATTTTAATACATACTTTACACAATCCATATCCCATCTAATGTGGGACACTTAATATATTATTACATACCTGACTATCTAACTAACAATATACCTAAAGTCTGTATGAGACTTTGCAGCATATGCAGAACCTACAACAGTGAATTGAAGATATTCAAAAACGCCGGACAAAAGATGAAACATGTCCAATAGTGATAACTTGGTGCCACCATAGGCCCTGAATAGAGAAGGTAGGTTGGAATACCAACAAGCGTCTATTATATTGAATTTACCCGATACAACCCATGTTAGGAACGTCCACTTGTCACCTCTAAGTGGGACTTCTTTGTCGATAGGCATCTTCTTCATTACCTTTTTGGTTTAATGGACTTGTTAGTTATAAATGGTTCGGCACTCCTAACCCTGTTTCACCTTAATTGTTAATTGAACAAGTGGATGATTAGGCCGAAGTGGTTGGTGAGGAAGTAATTTCTTCTAGCTATTGTCCTAAAAGGTGAAATTTCCCTAAGTTTGCAGTGGAAAGCTACATCTCTTATTTTTATCCTATTCCATTCAAACAAACTGTAGTCCCTAATAAATGCTACTTCAATA
Organism: Datura stramonium; assembly: GCA_018107945.1. Classification (NCBI taxonomy): domain Eukaryota; kingdom Viridiplantae; phylum Streptophyta; class Magnoliopsida; order Solanales; family Solanaceae; genus Datura; species Datura stramonium. Next base: position 70,058 of record JACEIK010000040.1, on the reverse strand, counting down.
TGACAGTTTGGAGCAAATAAAAATACACATATCAATCTTTACCTACATGATTGCAGAAACGTGGAAAGACATTCTTCATTAAAATACACATATCAAAAGCTACCGCATACGGTAGCTTGTTAGACATCAGAAAGAAAACAATACAACTCTACTATTGTGTTTCAATAGCATGAAGTTCTCAGTACTTATCTTTTGCACAAAAAATTTCATTATGTTATGTGATATAGAAATCTAGTGGCTCATCCTAGTCTTCTAAAGCTCACGGAATTAAAGAGAACATGGTAAACCTGATACGGACTCACAATCTCATCATCTGATGTTTTGTGCTATGACTGGTAACAGTCACAAAAATGGGACACAACAGTCACAATGAGGAACTCACAAACTACTTTAGCCTAAAATCTGTGTTGCTCCGACTCTTCAAAAATGTTGATGGGTGCGTGTTGAATCTTCCAAAAGTAGTATTTTTTGGGGGGATCCGACATGGGTACGGCAATATTATTGGAGAGTCCGAACAACATAGGCTAAAATACAAAATACAAATAAAGTCAACAACCATACCCGTCCACTGTTCACTGTTACATTGATATGCTCCTCAACAGCATCTGCTAACCCAACAATTATGGGATCATGCAAAACCTGATCTTTGCCAAGATGAGACAACTTGAACCTACAGAGGCACTGCTTCCCACACTGCAATTTTAAAAGGTTACATATCATATTTCATGAGGAAATAAAACATCACCTAGTAATCAAAAGTGATGCGCAAAGATGATGACATCTTTCTACACAAACTTAGAAATTTAAAAAAAAATATTTGGATTTCTAAGTTATGAAAATGGAAATGGTAAAAGAAGTGATAAGAAAAAGTCTAAATATTTTTATCACAATGTGGCTGATCATAGGAGTTCTCTTTCCTACACTGAGTTCTTTGGAGTATATCAAAACCACAAAAGGACATGTTCACATTGGATCAGTCTGAAATTGAAATGTTGCAATATTATTCTCATGGCCTACACCCAAGTGAATATTGTGGCAAGGAAAGGTAAAATTTCCTCAAGAAGCCAAAATGTGTTTCATGGAAAATATACCATGACCATCTATGTCAAGCGTGAAAATATAAGGATAACTAAACAAGTACTAGCATTACATGCCCCAAATTTGTAAACTTTGGCAGGAACAGAAGGAAAAAAGGAAAAAGGAGAATAAAAACATGACCTGTTTCCTCCCACTTTAAACCTGCTCCACATTGACCCTACCCAAGTATACTTAAAAAGAGAATGGATTTACTCTAAGCTCAGATTTCAACAGAAGAACCTGATTGATGAGTTCCAATAGATGACTCAATGAATATCAATCAATCAATTATCTAAGCCTCAATAATTTAGTTGTCCTATTCTTTTCTTGTTGACCCTCATTTCAATTGATTGGATGCTTGAGCACTCAGAGATTTTCGTGAGTTCCTCGTATATAATAAAGTATCTTCCGCCCCCTTCCACAACTA
>JACEIK010000040.1:44203-68336 GCA_018107945.1 Datura stramonium | reverse complement strand
AGGACTATTTGGAAGGAAAGAAATGCTAGAATCTTTGAGAGAAAGTTTGAATCTGTAATTATTATAAGTAAAAATGCATCTCCATATATTTTTTTGGTGTAACATGGTTATTGCAAATGATATAGAGATCATGATAGACTTCTTGAGTTTATTGCACATTTAACAGTGAAGTTGACCGGTAAATATCTTTAAAGCACCTTCTAGTTGCGGACTTTTTAATACTATATCTTTTAACAATAAAAAAAAAACACCTAAATTATGTTTTCACCCTAACTTTTGTTTGATTTCAGAAATCATTGTATCTGTCTCGAATTTCTCTATCGATTTTGGTCAAAGTACCCAAAATTGATTGACCATATCTGGTACGCGTCCCACACAACACCCATGTCGTGTCGACACAGGTGCAGCACCGAAACTGAAGAGTCTGCGCAATGTAGATCATTTGTACCCATGGAACTCTATTCAGGTATATTTCATTCCAATACTAAATAATTTGCATGTTAACTCAAATTAGGGGTTCTCTAAATCTATAAATTCTCTAATCTCATACTTATCCATCCATGAATGGATATAGGAGTTCAACCAGAACAACAGGCTTCTAGCAAACAATGGATCTAATGCAACTGTAATAATAACAAAGCCTTACAGCTTGTTTGGACATTTATTACATGTTGTATTGTTACATCAAATATAATGTTTGTTTTGATTGTTACTTGAATTTTATTGTGTTGTATTGATGGTATCAATAATTTATTGTATTGTATTGTATTGTTAAATCTATTTTTTAACATAACAATGAAAAGGCCTATTTTATGTAACAACACATATACGGTGATTTGATTGTTACCTTACTTCTTTTCCCATTATGCCCTTACTCATGGATGAAACATTATGAATTTCTCTTACAACTGTTGAGGATTTTATGAACAATATGAAGAATACATTTTTAGAGAATATTACGTTATGCATTTAATGTTATGGATTATAAAAATGTATGTTGGCAGGAAATATTATTTATGTTCTAATCTACGAAAGGAGTTCACATATTATTTATGTTTAGATAAATATCTTGTTTTTGATTCATTTCGTTACGAGTTACATGAATTTAATAACTTAATATATTTACAGGGCATAATTGGTGATAAATTAGGATAAAGAGGTTGTCTTACATTATTTTTATGAGTAATTATTGATAAATCTAATATTTAAATCAATTAAGGGCTTTTTGAAAAATTTGTCAGTTAATGTACAGTTCGACAAAGTCAAACCAAACAAGAAAAATGTAATTAAACCACGGCAAACTATACAATCTATTCAAACATTGTATTTACAAAACAATACAGTACAATACAATTCAGAAAAAAATGATACATTCTGAAACGATTGGAAACAACCATCCAAACAAGCTTTTAATGCTAGCTAGTTAGGATTGTGATATGTTGCTCGGACTCTCCAAAAATGTTGTCGCACCCATATCGGATCCTCCAACAATGCACTGCTTTTAGGGGATCCGACACGCGCCCGTTGATATTTTTGAAGAGTCCGAACAACATAATCATCTTTATGGATCCTTTGCTTCAAAAGTGATCTATTTTTAGCTAAATTTGCATTAATTTCGAGAGATTATATGTTTTCTGAAACAACTTACCTCCATGTGATTTTAAATCTATATCATCCTTTTTCTTATAAAGGTGGTTTTCAAACCGTCTAGTGCATACCTCAACAGATCTACTGGGTACCTACATCCTCGCACAATATATGAACCGGGTAATTCTGTCCACCAAGATTCTTTTTTTATTTTGAATAAGTACATAAGAACTTTATTGATAATAAATAATCTAGCACTAAGCTAGTGCTTATTAAAGACAAAGTCAGGATCCCATACAAAAACAAATAAGGGGTTCCTACATTGTTAGGTATCTTTATATCGCATAGTATTCCCATTTTACTCCATTCAACCATCTTAATTTATTATATGTGTGACATCATCTATCACATCACTCTCCTAAAAGACTAAACATATAGACACCAAAATTTCTTCAAATCTATCATGTCAATGATTGAAAAAACTGTGACAAGAAATCTGAATTGTCTGCATTAAGATACTACACCTTCATTCTTCTTATAGTGGCTAAATTTATAGCGCATATGTTCTCTCTTACTTGCTTCTACTTATTCTAAAACTCTAACATGAGTGTTTTCCATAATTCTAATTTTTGGTTTACTCCTTTCTGAGTTTCACGAATTAACACAATTATCATTTGCAAATAGAATACACCGATTATTGGTTAGCTCATCTGTAAGAAGGGCAAAGAAGTATCACTCAAGGTAGATCCTTGGTGTAAACTCGCGGTTACCAAAAACTTCCTCTATATCTATCTCCTTAGTGTTTCACGCTTGTACTCGCTCCTTCATATGTATCCTTTATGCAATGAATGAAAAAGAAAATATCCTATTGTCCAAATTTCAAGTCTTTTACTTGTATGACCTCTTGTAATGTATTTTACAATGCAAATTATTCATATTTTCTCCTTCATAAACTTCTAGTTTTCCCTCTGTCCCATCTAATCTTAATTCTTCATTACAAGCTATGTTGCTCGGACTCTTCACAAATGTCAACGGGTGCGTGTCGGATTTTCCAAAAGTAGTGTATTTTTGAAGAGTCCGACACGGGTGTGGTATCGGAAGTGAAGAGTCCGTGCAACTTAGACTACAAGTGATGAACATTATTAAGTTTTATTAAGTTATACCAATTGTAAACAAGAAAGAAATCAAAAAAGCTACACAATACCGGAATACCCAACAACAATTCATGCAAACATTTTAAAGGAAAAGGAGTTTAAAGAGCAAAACAATGTTAGCCGCAAACATACCAGATATCGTTAAGTTTAACCTTTCAGTCAAACAACTTGTGAGGAGAAGATAACTGAACATTAGCGTTTAGCACACACACATAGCTTTTCCAAAGTAGAGTCACCAATATCTTCAGCCAGAAGCAAAGTGAAGATAGAGAGGGTAAACATATTCCGGATGCAAATATTCTAGGATGCATCAAATGGAAATCCTCCACTTTGACAGGGAAGACAAGAGGAATGCAAGTTATGGCGTAGAATTTGTCTTCCACTAGCAGGACCAGTTATGTAAGATAGCCATAGAACTTACATATAGAAGAAGAGTGTTTTCTGATGTCAGCACGACAATGTCCACAAACGGAAGTCCACCTACTTTAACTCTGAAGATGAGAATTGGCAGTCAAGACACAAAAGTAGTAACATAGCTACAGAAAACCAAAATATATAGTAAAAACTAACCCTGGTCGAGTAACAACAACTGGTGCTGCAGCAACTGCTGGTATGCTCCAACTCATGTCAGGCTTAATATCATAGATAACTTTGGTGTTTATTTCTACAGTCTGAAGCCGCAGAGACAACAGCTTTTTTTGCTCTTGGAGTAGAAAGCAAATAATGGGTGATGCATCATCATCTGTTGCTAGAAACACCTGAGATTACACGAGGCTCAAATGACAAGCACATATATAAGGACACAGATATAGGAAAATCATTCATGGAGATATGATTATAAATTTGGAAGTTAGACACCTAAATACCGTAGTTCACCTACATTATTATGCTATGTACAACCAGAGTGAGGACACTAGGAAAGAAAAACCTGAAATGTGCTCATCTTGGAGAGTAATGCCCCGTCAAGCAGAATAATGAAAATTGAGATTGCATTAAGCTAGGGAAAAGTCCATTACATCGGTTTAGTGATAAACAGTACATGCTATAGACTAGTTTTCAGTGACTCTAGTAGGGATTTGAATACCAAGATTCCACTTGTTTTTCAAAGTTTCCCTGGGCAGGACCAGGCCCATGACATTTCTTCACAAACTAGGCTTTCATCAAATCTACAGTAATTTCTATTAGAAACCAATGACCTTAATAGTTCAGAATGATATGCCAAACTACGACAGTCGAGGATCGTTTACAAAGCTTCCATCTGTTCTACGTCAACAGTTACCCTTATCAATATCTGTTTGACACATAAATTAAAAATTGTTGTAATAGTTAACACTACCTTAGTAGCTTTCTAATTATAATCATAGAAAGTTAGAATAGGTATCATAAGATTGTAACAATAGATTGTGGCCACTTCTTCTTGATCACCTGATGCTCAAGTTCTTAGCATTTAAACTAGTACTCCAGGTTAGACCACTATGATTCATTGTGGACCTTAATGTCCAGTCCTCTCTAAACATATTATTTACCACGAATTGGAACTAAAGGTTCGCCAAATGCACTTCCCAATTATGATGGTAGAGCAAGAAGCATGACATTCTTTTCATCAAGCAACAAGAGAATCAATTGTAATCAACACCTTACTAGCAGCTGTTTGTGAACCCTTTCCTTGCCATATCCTCCGGAATGAAAATTGCTTCGTCAGCACTCCAACGGGAACGTCAGGAAATCTAGAATTTCCCATTTCAATGTTAGAGTTGATGGTTTCAACAACCCATAAAGAATGCTGAAGCTTAGCTGCATAGTAATTCGGAGACAATGAATGCACTCTATTATCTCTTTTGTCAACCAGCAAAGAAGGGCCAATCTAATAGTTAATTGAAAATAAATAGGAAAAACCTTTGTTGTATGATGCCATCAGGGGGACACAATCTCCAGTCCAAATGGTCCTTTCATCAAATTCTTTAATAAAGTTTAATTTACCCCTCTCCTCAATATAGGTTGGCTGTGATAATCACAACAAAAAAGTACACCATCAAATTCAAATAAAATATGGTAGGAAAATTCTACCTCTTCAGCTGACAAATGGAAAATACAAGTGGATTACAGTATCATATTACCAAAACCCAGGATCAGAAACAGAAAAGGATAGATAATAAAACAAAGCAAAGCAAAACAATAGATACAGAGGGGGGCCAAAGAAAGCATCAAGTATACCTGAGGTTCTTCCAATGGATCCTTTAGTATCAGATGTGAGGACATTGAAGACCCATCTCCCTTGATAGTAAAATCTAAACCATGTACAGCAGTATAATTCTGCTGAGGACTAACATCCCTTTTTGAACGGATTGTATCACGAGCACTTAAAAATGGGTTCAAAGACGAAAATTGGATATGGGCTGCCGAGCTCCCTTCAGGTGCCTGTTGGAGGAGTAAACCATATGGAAGAGGCCATATGGAAGTGATGCTACGAGGAAGAGGAACGGATGTTACTTCACCTACAAGGAAAAGCACTCAACCATTGTAACAATTCCTCTAACAAGCGATTGCAATGGTAAAACAACAGGAACTCACTTGGACAAAAATAGGAAAATTAAATACTAAAAGGGTTGCCATGGGTCTGGTAATTGAAAATTCTAAAAGAAGAAAATTAGCCCATTTCTCCCATTATATTCAATTAAAGCCAAACCATAAAGACACTTATCTACACAACTTTAGAGAAGAAACTAATTTCTTCACCAACAATAGGTCAAATGTTAAGGGCCTATTTGGATGGGCTTATTGCTTATTGCTTTTAAGCATAAGTCATAAGTTAGGAATCCTAACTTATGGCTTTTAACTTATTTTTGTTATTTTGGCTTAAAAACAAGGGCTTAAAAGCATTTTTTATTTTACCAAAACACTAAAAAGTACTTAAAGCTATTTTGGCTTAAAAGCACCTAAAATAAGCCAATCCAAACAGGCTCTAAATCTGCCCCTCTAATGCACTAAACTCCAGTTCCAATTGCAGTTCCAAACCAACTTTATGTAAAATCCTGTGAACACATCCCAAAGAGATGACTATAAGAGAGCTGCCACCAATTTGTTTCACTATGTTGCAATTATGACCCATAAAAGAAGGCAGGACTATCAACTCCAATCACGAAATCTCACAGTGGTAGACATGTAAAAGCATATGGTATCTGAACATGATGAGAACTCCAAAAGGGAGCACATCAATCAATGCCCTTACTGAAACACATCAATCAAGTCGCTTATTGACTCTACGTGTTCAATAAATTTCGAATGTTGATTTTTTTTTCCCATGTCAAAGTTCTACAGATTTTCCATAACTAAATAGCAAAAAAAAATTAAAAAACATAAACAATAGGAAGGAAAATAAGGAAAAAAGTTGGCGTACGGTTTTCCAGGGACAAGTAAATCAACTTTATTTTTTATGGGACAAATAAATCAACTTAATTCAAAAGAAAATCTTTATATACAATGAGACTACTCAATACGTGGAAAGAAGTTCCATGAAAATAGAATATGCAGCAGTAAAACTGGTTCAATCACCTGAAGTGTCATAAATTGACAAACTATCACTCAGTAGAATGCACAGAACGGTGTCTGAAGCATGGCCCATCCGGCACCAACATACCTAAAATACCATTAAGAGTTGTTATACGTCCTTCTAGAGAATTGAAAGGACACATGGAAAATTATTAAAAAAAGTAATGAATGAAACTTCATAAAAAAAAGTAATTCATGAAAACCGCAAATCAAATTCCATATATGTGAGATATGCCATAAGCTAAGAACAACAGCAAAGTGAGGAGGGGAGGACCGACCAGAGCAAGAAATGAACGAGAATAAAATTGGAGAATTCTACAAGGACATGTAAATTTACGTGAAACCACATATCAGTCATACAGACGAGCTGCAAATGTTAACTATAATCCGAAACGCACAGATTTATCTCATCATTCTAAACAAGTCAGTCCTTCACATATTTATTGTGCATTGACAACGTTGATGAAGTAAGAATATTAATAGTTGCAGATAGAAGGAAACATTTTCATTCACATGACTCAATTATTTTTTAGTTAAGCCAGCCAAGAATTGAGCTAGTTTTGCTGATTCCCCAAGTGATAAGTGTTACTTACGCTCGGCTAAGACACAATTAACCTCTGAAGTAAGGTGGGACCCAGGTTGGCATTTCACTTTGCTAAGGTGTGCTTTAGCATAAAGGCATGGGCCTCATCACCCAGTTTTTAAGAGGTGTGGAAACTAAACAATAAAACTAGTTGGGAAATGATATATTAATTGTTAACAAAACTTTATGAATAAATCTTTTTCTTATTACAAATAAAAGTTAGAAAATTTGTATAAAAAAATAGTCACTGAGAATTTAGAACAGCATTTTTACATGTTTAAAGAAATTTGAATGGTTTTTTGTTGGCGTGGATTTCACTTTAAAGTTGTTTTCCCAATTTTTGTGTTCAAATTATTATTGTGTGTGTTTATAGTTATTTTTTTCCTACAGTAGCAACATATTTTATATTTTCATTGTTAGCACATTTCTTAATAATGCCCACTACGTATTTTATATGTTCATCATTAGCACATTTCTTAATAACGCCCACAGTTTGTTGTACTTTGCGCCTTCTAAACTTTTTGCCTTTGATAACTCTACAACCTAGGAATCAAAGAAATTGGATCAATCACAAAGGAGACCAGAATAATATATATTGAGATTAGATATATCTATTTCAGTTGTTCTGAACGGAATTTCAATACATATGGGGGAAGATAGGTTATTTTTTAATGCAGGGTTTAAATCCTATGACATTACAAGGAGATATTCAGGTTCAGAAGTATGGTTTGACTGGGTCGAACGCAGCAGATACTTAATGAGACAAGTTACTATTAGCATTAGTGTCATGAAGTGGTTTGTGTTTGTCTTCAATGCAGCTACAGAAGAAAAGAGGAAGACAGTAAAGAGATGGAACATAAAGGACCATTTTCCAGAGTTCCTTTTCTTTTTTTTTGAAATTAGTAACTTGTATATTTATATATATGGAAATGTACACAGTGCATAGGTTGCAGTAAAACCATATTTACAAACAGTCCCCTGAAACCTACAAAACTGTACTCCTATAATGAGTCTAGAACATCAGTGATAGAGACAGTATCATTAGAGTACATCTGATTGCACCAAAAACACAAAAGTAGAATGAAGTTCAGCTTGATCTCCTGGACTCCCTTCTCTATGTTCTTAAAACATCTGGCATTTCTTTCCTTCCAGATTGTCCACCATATGCAGGCAGGTATGATCCTCCATCTGCTTCTATTCTTTGCTTGCTGTCCCAACTCCTCCCAGCTTCTTAGCGCCTCTGTGATCTTCCTTGGCATAGTCCAGGAAATGCCTTTGAGGTTTAGGATTAAGCTCCAAATTTGGCTAGTTAACTCACAGTGGAGGAAAAGATGATTCACTGTCTCCAGCTTCTTCCACAAAGGAAACACCCGGAGCAAAGTGGTATCCTCTCTTCATCAAATTGTCTTGAGTAAGGGCTGCTTCCTTAGACAAAATCCACACAAAGCAAGCCACTTTGTGAGGGACTCTGGCTTTCCAAATCTGTTTCCAAGGCCAGCTGCCTGCCTGTGTAGTATCCAAGTTCATTAGCTTATAGGCTGCACTCACCTCGAAATGACCTTAGTTGTTTCCTAACCACCAAAGGAAGTCTTTCCCATTTTGTAGGCCTTTGAAAGTCTCCAAAGATCTGAAGAAGTTGACCACTCTGTGTACTTCTCAATCATTAATGTGTCTTCTGAACACAATGTTCCATCCTTGGGCTGATCATATCTCTACTATAGTGCTCTGCTGCTGAAGGGAAAGACTGTATATGTCAGGATACAATGATTTTAAAATGCCTTTCTCATGTCAACTGTCTTCCCAAAAATTTGTTCTTGTACCATCAAAAACTTCTATCCTGGAGTGGCTTTGAGTGCATTCCACAATATTTTGATTGCCTTACATAGACTGACACCATAGGGAGGTTTGCCTCTTTGGACACCCAGTTGTCTTCTTGTCCATACTTGGCTTTGATGAGATTGATCCTCATTAGAGTACTTCCACAGCCATTTCATTCTTGAGACCTTGCTCTGAATCTTCAGGTTTTTAATCCCTACCTCCACATCTCTTGTCAGTAATGAGATCTTTCCATTCACCAGGTGGTACCCCTCCTTTTCCTTGTTCCCTTGCCACAAAAATTCACTCCATATGCATATCAACCTACTGATGACTCCTGCAGGAATAGGGAACAGTGACATCATGTATGTTGGAAGTGCATCAAGACCAGAGTTTATAAGGGTCAATCTGCCTCCCAAAGAAATTATTGAGTCTTCCATCAGTTTCTTTTCACAACTTTCAATGACCTTGTTCCAAATCACTGAAGATTTAGCCTTTGCACCCAGGGGCATACCAAGATAGGTAGTTGGTAAGGATCAAACTTTGATTGTGTTGATAGGATAAATGACTTTTCCCCAGCGATATGTAGCCCAGAAATCCCTTCAAATAGCACCAGTATTACTCTTAGATGCTTGAGTTGTTCTTCTTCAGAATCACAGAGAAGTAAAGTATCATCAGCATACTGAAGGTGTGTCACTTGCAAACTATTCCTGCCATTTCCAGCTACCTCAAATCCTTTCAACCACCCAAACTGAGTTGCTGCTGATCATATTATTGAGTCCCTCCATAGCTAGCACAAGAGGAAGGAGATAAAGGGATCTCCTTGTCTGAGGCCTCTTTGTGCTTTAAAAAAGCCTGTTGGAGCTCTATTGATTAGGACTGAGAACCTAGCAATTGAAATACAGATCTTGATCCACGAAATCCATCTTTGTCCAAACCCCATTTTTCCCAGCATTGCTAGCAGATAGGTCTAGTTGACTTTGTCATATGCCTTCTCAATGTCTAATTTGCACAGTATCCCTGGCTTCTTCTGCATCATTCTAGAGTCAACAGCTTCATTAGCTCTGCATCCAGTATCTTCCTGCCTTTGATAAAGGCCATCTGTTATGAGTCCACCAGTTTAGAGATTACCCCTTTCAATCTCTCAGTCAGCACCTTGGAGAAAAGCTTGTAGATGATCTATCAAGCTGATAGGTCTGAGAATCCTTCAATTCAATAGCACCTGTAGGGATAATAGCAATAAAGGTTGCATTGGCCTTCTTTCAAACCTCTCTTCAATATGGAAATTGTGAAAACATTCATGACATCATGTTTCACTATTTCCCAACATTTTAGAAAACCCATTGTAAATCCATCAAGGCCAGGAGCTTTATCTGCGGCACACATCTTCAAACAGTTCCAGTACTTCTGCTTCCACAAAATCAACTTGCAAATTGTCTCTTTCTACTTCTATTCTTGCGGGACAATTAGCATACTGATAGAAAGGTCTCCACTGTGGTTTCAGTGTAAAAGGTTCTGGTAGTATTCAGTTTCTCCTTCAATTTTTTGCCTGTTCATCAGTCACTTCCCCTTTTACCTTTGATTTGACTAATGTTGTTGTATCTTTTGTATGCATTTGCCACTTTGTGGAAGAACTTGGTGTTCTTATCTCCTTCCTTTAGCCATAGTGCCCTGGATAAGATATTTCTTCATTTTTATCAGTTCCTCATACTCCATGAACAGGGTTGCCTTTTTTGATTTTTTCTTCTTCCTTCAATTCTGTCTCAGACGCCTTTTCCAGATCCTCCATTTGACTTAATATCCTTCTCCTTTGAAGATTCAAATTTCCACTCACTTCTGCTCCATTCTTTGAGATTGGATTTGGGAGCTTTTAATTTCAGGCTAATATGTACTCAGGCCCCACTAACTTTTTCATTGAACTCTGCCCACCAGCCCTCAAATTTAAAATAGCTTTTGTTTCTGCACCAATTACCCCTGTAAGACTATAGGGCTGTGATCAGGCGATTCTTTGCAATGGTGTTTGATGTTGTTGAAGCTATCATCCCACACTCTTTGAGATCAAAAGTTCTGTCAATTCTGGAGGCTGCCTCTCCGTTCTCCCCTTTGAACCAAGTGTATTTACCTCCCCTTCAACTTTGTGTGTCAATCAAGTTCATGTCCTCAATAAACTCAAAAAACTCTACCATGCCCCTGTTTTTTCTGTTGCAATTTTTCTTCTCTGAGGTGAACCTTGCTATGTTGAAATCACCACATACGACCCAGAGCCCTTCCATCAGTCCCCTCACAACACCCAATTCTTCCCAGACTAACCTCTTTTCGGTATATGTATTTGGAGCATATGCCTTGTTATGGCATGAGAAGTTCTGAAATTGAGCATCAAACTGGCATGTCAAAGTGTATGAACCAGCTTCCAGCGCTTCCCCTTCCATGATCTACTATCCCATAAGAACATAATACCCCCTCTAGTGCCACTTGCCTCTAAGATGTAAATGCATCGATCCACCTCCCCCTCCCCCAAAAAAAAAAAATATATGTTTGACAATTGTCATAAATGTCCCCTTTAGTTTGGTCTCTTGAAGACAAATGATATATGCCTTCAATCTGATATCCAAACTATGTACAATTCTCCTTTTATCCCCATTAAACCCCTCACATTCCATGTAACTAGTCTAAAGTTCATGATTCGATGGCCAGCCAACTCCTCCCCTTATTTTCTGTCCACTACTCTTGAATTTGACATCAAAGTGTAGACTTTTCAATTCTTGTATCCTTTGAATCTGTTCTTTTCCCACTAATTTGCTTCATGCTTTCTGGCTTGCCTGCAACTATCAACTTGTAATGGTTCGAAAGCACTCCTCTTCATGACCTTGGAAGTCAATCCCTAACATCTTGCTCGGATTTGAGCATATTCTGTGTACCCATAGATTGATCTCCTTCTGTTTTTCTTGCAAATCTTTGACCAAGATTATCCATGAGTAAATGCACCGCATCTTCTACTTCCCAATCGTCAATCAACATGATAGAGTTTTGATTATGTGAGCTCAGCTTACTTCCTCTGCATTTTCGTTCTGAATCTCCCTTTGCACCAGTGTTATTCTCTTTTCTTTCCCCCAGCATAACAGACCTCTTCGAGATTCGCCTTCTCCGGTTGATTGTCCTCCGCATCTCCCAAAGCCATTACCTTCGTTCTTCCCTCATAGTTTCTCACTTCCAGGTGCTCGATATCTTGGCATGTAGCTAAGTCTGTGGCGTTGGGGGTTCCAGAAAGTTGAGATTAATGTTTCGAGTATTATTAGAGGCTTTGGAGTTTTTCAGGTCATTAAAAATGAATTGGGCCACTGGCTTCGGCCCAAATGTTTCATTCTCAAAGCTGATATTAATTACCACCCTTCTAAACAGTCATGTGCACCTCGTGATGCTTTGACTTTGTTGCTTCAATCCCCCAATAGCAGCGTAGAGACCCACGTGGTTACTGACTAGAGAATCCTAACAGGGGATTCTGGTCCTCTATGTGAGGAGCACTCCGTGACCGCTGGCCACTGTTTCGTCCAGGTAATCTTCTTGTCGGTGGTCTCTCCTTTACCAGTGACACTTCGTATCTGGTTTGCTCTCGGCCAGATCAGTATGAAGAAAGTCACTCCATCCCTAGATATTGATACTTCCCTCGGCAAATTCTTCCATCACTTTGGACTAAGATTCTTGCCCATTTGAGATGGTTCTTGAGCTCCGAATTCCTCTTCCCACCAGCCACCCAACCCCCACAACATTCTCCGATTTCTTGGAAAGTGTTTTGTGTCCACAGATGCAAGGGAATTCCGACTGATCCAAGTCTCCTTGGTAGGGATGGAGTTTGGGACTGACCCTACCATAGGGTTCCACCATTCAAGCTGTAATCTTGTTTTCAGGGCCAATGACCTTGGAGGAAAGGCTCTGCTGAAAATCTATTTAGGGATTTCGAATAAAAACATGTCTCCATACATCTCAAGATGTTCACTGAAAACATTCTTCAATTTGCTGTAGCCATCTCCTTATATCGGCTAGTGTGGGTTTCTCGGGGAGGGCAACAACACAGCCACAACATATCTCAGGATGTATTCTCCGACTCAGGTGTGTTTGTCCTACCTTCAAGGGGTTTTGCCTCTGTTGCTCTGTTATTCCTTGGTTGCCATTTGCTCTCTTTAGGGCTGTGGGTAAAAGGATAATTCCTCGGTGAGTCTAGGTGGGGCTATCTAACCTATCTTCTTGGTAGCATTTAACAAAGTTCTCCACCTTACATGCTATGTCATGCCAACCCTCATTCATTGCAAGTTCTGGGATTATAATTACTGACCTTCCCCTATTTACAGAGACAATGCTAATGTATCTCCCCATATAGTTAATACTTCCATGGCAAAATGTTCTAAATCTCTTTCAGCAATTTTCCACCTCATCACCATTTTCTTCTGATCATTAGACACCTCCTTAAGGACTGAGCAGACCCACTCATGACCTTACCTGCTCGCGGAAGACCTTTCATCAACTTATTGCTTCTTTCAACCCATTCGAACCAATCTGATCTTCCGGATGTCCACCTAGTGATGTCAAAAGATTTGAATCCTGCGTGGAAGTAAATTTTGTTATCCCCATCCTAGGCAGGAAAGAGAAGAGAAAAAGGGAGGAACTGGAGAGAAAAGGCTACACAAGGTGATAGCCAAAGGAGATGAAGAGAGCTCAGGCGCAAAGCTGCCCAGAAAAGGAAATCCCCCCTCTAGAGGTTAGGAGAGAAGAACCTTGGGTATCGTCCATTTTCCAGAGTTCTTTTATACTCTTAAAATATAATGGAACTGGTAGGTACATAAGCTTCATAGCCATTCAAGGGGGAAGTAGATCTATTATTATTACACCAGATGGTCCTTTAAAGAGGGGGTTGGGAAAGATTGCTCAAACGTTTATTAACTTTATCCAATGAGACAAATGGAAGTAAAGAACCAATTCCTGGCAGAGATAGGCAAACAGAAACCTCGTTCAAAGGCCTTCCACAACAGCAGATGGATAGCGGAGAGACAAACAGCACACAACAGCAAGAAACAACAAAATATCTGCAACTGGGGTTTCAGCAAGGCCAGAACCAAATTTGTTGAGCAGATGCCTAGGCGGAAAATTTCAGTTGTCGCCAAAAGAGACACCAACTCTAAATAACGTGAAAAAGTGGGCCTGTAACTCTTGGAAATCAACTTTTGGAGTTAATGTTTTTAGCATGAATGACTCTCAGTTTCTCTTTGAGCTCACCCGAAGGAAAGATGCAAAACATGTTATAATGGGAGAATGGAATTGGCAGAAGAAAAAGCTAAAGCTCCAATGGTGGAATCCTACCATCGGATTGACCCAGTCGGAGGAGATCAACAGGGACAGGGTCAGGTGGGTGTTGGGTATTCCATTGGATCTCTAGTCATAAGATATTTGAAGGAATGAGGTAATACGTTGTGGTGGATTCATTGAAACAGAGGAGACAACTTTGAGAAATCATCTTCATTGGGCTCGAATCAAAGTGACGAGAGGACAGAAAGGAGATCCCTAGAGACTCAGCGGAAACTGAATGTCTCATTTATACAATTCTGATGGGTGACCGGTCACGGTGAATATCAGAAGGAAGAAGAAGTGAGGAGCCTGTGAATAATCCGTTGGATAATAGTACAATGCCAGTTTTCTTTGATGGAGACATGGCCCAGCAAAATCGTCAGGGCACGTGGGCACATCAGTCAATGGAAGAAGTTTATGTCAAAGGCATGTGGGGAGCCAATTAACAGATAGGACCTTTTAAAAGTCTTCCTGGATCTTTTAAGCAACAGCAGAACTTGGACCCAACTTTAAGCCCAAAAACAGACCCAATAATTCAGATAGTTACAATTTCATGAATAAACTGTGAGCCCAGTACAGGTGAAATCCGAAACAAGCTACTGTCGAAAAGAAGAACAGTATGGCACATTCAATCATCTCGATAACTCAAATCGCGAGAGAATATAGCAATGTCGGTGAGGAACAACACACAGCACAGAAAGACCAGATCAACATTTACGTGGCTGATATGGCACCCAGCAGTGCCAAGGCTAGATCAACTGAAATTGTTACCATACAGAATTATTCAAGCGACAAAAGAGGTGAATAACCCAATTGAGAGGCTAAAAGGGAATAGATAATTGAGTGATGCAAGTCTGTTAACTGTGATACATGATAAGATATATAAAGGATGATACAACCACAATTTGTATAGTCTCAACTACTCTCCGTATCGAAACAAAGTCTAAGATTAGAAAACAATGGAATATTTGAAAATTAAAAGATCCCTAAAAACTAGCAAGCAAATAACAAAGAGAGGTTACAATAGGTCTTTCCCACTATTAGAGGCAACTCATTTGAAAATTCAATTACCTGTAGATGACAATGGATTGACAACTAATCCCTTTGTGCGTTAAGCAAAACATTCTCAAGATGAGTGAGGAGGAGCAGATTTCAAGGGTGTGTTACAATAACTGAAACTATTTATGAAGATAGATGGGCAAAGGCAAGCAAACAAAGGAAATTCTCTCAAGTTTAACAAACTCCTAAGTTGAAAGGGATAAATAAACTAAAGGCCGGACATGGGAGTAATGTATGATTTGTATGCACAGACCGTGCAAGCTAGAGAGGGGAGGGGAGAGGATATTTAGCCATTAGAACAATGAGCTTAATATAGTGTCTTGGAATGTGAGGGGGCTAAAGTGTGAAAAGAAAAATATCTTGGTCATAAATCTAATTCTCACTCGAAAGCCAGACATAGTGTGCTTTCAAGGGACCAAGATAGAGGACATTAAGGAGATAATCAAGGAGTTATGGGGGAATAGGTGGACTGATTATGCTTAATTGGAGGCCAATGGAACAGGGAGGCATCATAATTATGTGGGATAGAAGGGAATGGAAAGGAAGTATGATTTAAGATAGTCTATTACTTGCAAATTCACCAATAGGTCCCATCTCTTCAGTTTATGTACCAAATAATTGTAAGGAGACCGGGGAGACTTGGGGGAATTAACAGCATCAAAGGGACTACTTAATGGTCCCTGGATACTTTGTGTGGATTTCAACACTACAAGATTCCCATCAGAAAAGAAGGTAGTTAGAATTACAGCGCGGCGATTTCTCAGATTTTGAAGATATGGGGCTGGTAGACTTGGCTCCTGCTGCGTGGGAAGTATGCATGGAGAAGAGTGCATCACTCAATTGCAGCTAGACATTGTGGTTCTTAATATCCAAGGTGGGATATCAAATTTGAATATCATCACGTACATAGAGTGACATATCACTCACCTCTATTACTACACTTGGTAATTACGAAACATCAACTTCTTACTTCAAGTTTGAGGTGGTGCTCCAATCTGAAAGATTTTATTGATAGGCTCAGAAGCTGGTGGTTTCCTTCAATTGCCTAGAAAAGACCTGACTGTATTCTTGCTTACAAACTTAAAGCTCTGAAAGAAAATTCGAAAGAATGAAGTATATCTTCTCAAGGAAATGTAGACATGAAAAATAGAAAGGTATATCTTCTCAAGGAAATGTAGGCATCAAAATAGAAAGTTCTCAGCAACTAGAAGAACTGGACAGAATTCAAGATCAGAGATTATTGACCGAAGAGGAGGTTGTAGATTGGCTTTGGTTTGGACCTATACTAGTCCGAGAAATTAGAGAGAACCGGGTTGGAAGATGCACTATTGATAGGAATTTAGAAAATATAACCAAAGCATGAAGGAGTAAGCTTGGAGGTAGGATCAAAGGGTCTTATGATTAAACTCAAGGGACAGAAACTGTGGGCATTTTCACAGAACTGCTAATTCTCATAAAAAATGAACAAAATTGATAAGATAGTAGTAGATGGGAAAATATTACTAGGACAAATGATATCTAAGGAGATTGGTAGTTATTATAAGTTATACACTGAAACAGAAAGATGGAGACCCCAATTCAATATGAGGGAATGCCTTGGGATTATTAATGAAGAGAAGCAGGACCTAATGAGACTTTGAACATCAGGAGATATGAAACTGTCAAGGCATGTGTAGGTGACAGCACCTAGGTCAGGCAGTTATACTATGGCTTTCTTTAACAAAGGATGGGAAGTTATTTGTTTAGATATAATAGCTGCAGTACGAATTTCATGATTAAGTGGCAGAAAAGTTTAATGCCACTGGCACTTATTCGAAGGTAGAGTTGTGGAGCTAAATGATTTTAGATCTATCAATTTGATTGGCAATGTCTACAAATTCATAGCCAAGTGTTAGTTGAAGATTGAAGAAAGTGATTCACAAACTGGTTGATGGACATCAAATAGATTTTATAAGGGGAAAACCGTTTATGAATGCAATACTCATACCAAATGAGTGTGCAGAGGCCAGACAGAGGAGCAAAAATACATAGGCTATGCAAACTAGATATCCGAAGCCATATGACCCATTTAAATGGGGGTCCCACTTTGAAATCATTCGCACTAGATGAATCAGATGGATCAGATATTTCATCAGTACAATGAAGTTGCCGATTCTAATTAATAGCTCACCAGCAGGTTCTTTCCCTTCTAAGGGGTTGAGATAGGGGAATCTATGTCACCTTTTCTATTCATTTTAACTATGGAGGGCATTAATGATATGCTACGTACTGCAAAAAGTAATAGATTGAGGTAAATACCAAGATTGACAACACTTGGAAATCTCTTATTGACCTCCTGATTTTTGTGATGCTGAGATGGGAGAAGTTGAGAGTCCTGAGGTTATTTCATCATTTTTAAGACCATATCTGAGCTTCACATAAATTAGGGAAAGAGTTTTATCAATCGACAAATGGTGGGAGATTCCATGTGCTAGCTGATATATTGGAGGGAAAGTGGGAGAGATATCCATTGTGTATTTGGGTATGTCTTTGGGGGCAAAAAGCAAATCAATGGGGATATCGAGTGGAGTGATAGAAAATGTGAAAAAATAAACAAATTGGAAAAGAGCACTTCTTATCTATAAGGCGAAGATTGAAACTTATGAATAGTGTTCGTTCATTATAACCCCTATGATGACATATTTCTAGTCCATGCTTGTGTGATAAAGAGGCGGGCACATTAGGGAATAACTTCTTTTGGCAGGGCAATTATGATAAAAAGAAGTTCCATTTAGCCTAAAGGAAAATTTTGTTAAGTAAAGGGAAGGGATGGGAATAAGGAATATGAAGGAACATAACAAGAGTTTGATGATAGAAATGGCTACGGAGATATGCTTCGAAGAAAGAACCTCTATGGAAGGAAGTTATTAGACAGAAATATGGAGAAGAGGGCGGTTGGATCACAAATCCAGTAGTCACTCCTTATGGTGGCAGTGTTTGGAGGTTCATCAGAAACTTGTGGCCAGAGATATAGAACAATTCAAGATTAAAGTTACAGAATGGCAGGAAGATATCTTTCTGTAAGGACAACTAGCTTAGACAAGGCACTTTATGGCAATCTTTTCCAGACATGCACATTTCTAAACCAGAACAAGAGGCATCACTGGTTGAGGCATGGTCTGAACAAGGATGGAACTTGAAGTTTAGGAGATACCTAATTGACTGGGACTAGGGATGATAGGAAAGTTCTATAATGTTCTTAGTTAAGTTTTAAACATATCAGCTGGTAATGTAGATGCCATGGTATAACGAAATTACCAGGAAACTTTAAAGTGGCAGAGGCTTATAGAATTTTGAGCAAAGTTAATAACCTGGTGGACTTTTGTCTATGAAAAATGACAGTGAACACCTCTGGTGGCATGTCTTGGCTGAGCCAAAAGAAGTTGTGTTGACACAGAGAAACTGAAGTATGGGTTTTAATCATGTTTCTAGATGTGTTATGTGAGGAGCAATCAAAGACAGTCAACCATCTCTTCTTACACTTCAAATGGACATCTGCCAAATATGGAAGATCTTTATCAACTTACGGGGGATCAGGTGGGTGATGCCAGGCAACACGAGGGCTAGTAGCAGTTGGGACTGAGGCGGACTTCTGTCAGATAAGGAGAGATGGAGGGTTATCCCTGCATGTATTTGGTGGATTGAATGGAAGAGAGGAACTAGGTATGTTTTGACGATAAACAATACAACATTCAGAAGTTGAAGATGAATTATTTAGCTCTTTATTATTTTCAGTGTAAACAGGAATGCTTAGTGCAAATTGCAGATATTTTTATTTTAGACAATATCTAACTAGCAATATAGGAAAGAAGTGTGCTGTGTGTAATGATTTGGTTTGGGGGCCCTATACTTTTATGGCATAGTTACCTGTTGATATAGAACTTACAATTATCAAAATAATATCTGTTATAATTTAACTTTAGAAGCACAAAGCATTTCCATGATTTATAGAAGGAAAAAGAGACTGTCAAAGAACTAAAGCACAAACCTTGTATAATTCAATAAGGTTATACAGTAAGCAAACTTTTTTTCTGAATCTTGATTCAGTGTTTGAAAACCATCTAAGCTAGGTTCATGTGTATGCTTAATGGTAGAGTGAGTTTTTATGGTGCAGAGTTACCTTTATCTGAGGGTGATGTAGACCTCTTATAGACTCGCGAACCTATGCTCCATATTATTCTGTAATCATGTTACAGAATACAAGTGAACCAATTGGCATTTGCTGAACAAGAAATTCGGAATCTTGACTATCTTGATGGCAATTTGGTAAACTTAAACAAAAATTAAAGAGAAAAAAGATTAGAGATTATTTGCAATACTGGTTTTCTGTAGTCCAATTCTGTAACTGATTGAGAGAGAGAAAAATAGAAATTATTAACAGATAATTTCTTTATAAAAATACCTATTCCCTCTTATAAAAAGCTCGTAGTCGCTCCGGTCACTTGATGGCGACTGAATCGAGCTCGTCCGCTTCATCTCTTTGTTTGGTCACTTCTGGATGAACAGGAAGTAACGATAATCATCCACACAAGTATCCAAGGGTTCCGCAATCAAGCCGAAGGGCTTGAATTCACCCAGAATGGTAAGTTCACGAGCACCAATAGACATTTTCAGACCAAATGGCCTTGAATGAATGACTACCGGAAGTATTCTCCTTTGGCCTCTCCGCTTTTTCTTTTCTTCTTGCTTTGAAGTGGGAACGACTGAGTAAGCTATACCTGACTCATAAACCCTAACCCAACCCCGGGCGCACTTCAATGGCGCGATCACTAAAACTTAAAAGTAGATTTGAAAGTTAGTGATAATTATATTTAGTTAATCTATTTATATAGTTAGCAGGAATTTTGATGTAATTGGGAGGGAGTAATAATTATATTTTTTTAATTTAATATTAATATTTTTATTTTTTTTGTTTTTTAAATTTTATAATGTTCTTAATAAATATGATTTTATTTTTTATAATTAATTAAATTAAAATATTATTAGTTTGAAAATATATATAATTATTTTTATAATATTAGTTTAAAATATATATTTATTAATTAATATATTTTTAGAGACAATATTTATTTAAATATCTAATAATATAATTTATAAATGCGCATATTTCTTAAATATTAGTTTAAACTTTTGTATAATTAACTTTTATTTTAGAATTTTAATCTAACTATGTAGTTACACTTGTACAACCAAAGCGATACGCTTGCAATTATGTGATTACATTATGTCAAACAAACAGGTCATCATAGTGTATCATTACGTGTAATTGCTGCGCTGTGAGTACATCAATGTCGAATTGCTCAATTGGTTTTCCAAGCGGACCCTTATTAATGTTGGGTTTGAGGAAGAAGTTCTTTTCCCTATTTTCCCTAAAGTATGTTTGAAAAGTCATTTCGTAATTGAATTTGAGTGTAATTAAATAGTTTGATCCATTTTATTTGGCTAGGTGTACATGATTCAGCAAGGGAATTGGTTGTAGTGAGATGGAGTAATTACACTTTGTAATTCTTTTGAGGTAAGAATTATGAGGTAATTACAAGGTTATTTTAATATTTTAATTTTAATTTTGAAATTAGCTAATATTTTAAAATATGAATTTGTCTTTTTTGGTTTTTTTTGTATTTTTAAATTTTTAATCTTACATTATTCATCTCTATTTCTTTGTTCTCATTTCTCAACTTGTACTTATTGTGATCCCATATAAATGCACGTAATTTTTATTTTTATTTTCTTCATTTTAGCATAAATGCATTATTATTCTAATTTTTTGAATTAAAGTTATAGACTTATGTTTTCATTTTCTTTCGAATTATATTTACTTAAATTATATTGAAACTTATTTTAAGTTATGTTGGAATTTGACATATTTTTGCTTACTTTTTAATTTATATTATATTTTGGTTCTAATTAATTTGCTTTAGTAGTATTGACTTGTTATCTCATATTGCATGCCTTTCATTTTTTAGTTGGAATTGATATAATATCTCTTTTAAATATTTGAATAATTTTATGGCATTATATTTATAACATTAATATAATAATGCATAATACAAAAAGAAAATTTAAATTTGTAAAAATTAAAAATATTTTTAATTTTATAATTAATTAAAATAAATATCAAATCAAAAAGAATTTCAAACATTAAAATTCAATAACGAGTTCAAGAATAAAAATAAAAAAATTAAAAAAATTAATATTAATTATAATTTTGTAACTTATTAAGTTTTAAAAATAGTTTTAATTGGATAATTAATGTTTGCAAATATTAATTTTTTATTTTAAAATTTTAATATAACTGTATAATTATCTTGTATAACTAAATGATATGTTTGTAATTACACTGTAATTATATTATGACAAACAAACAAGTTATCATAGTTATTGTCACGCCCGCCTTGGGGGTATGAGCCCGGCACCGTGCCCTACTAGAGCACAGACTGCTAAACTAGTGAGTCTAAGCACAACTGGTGCCTGGCTGGCTCTATCTCAGATTCTTGGGATCAACGGGCTATATAGCGTTTGTAAATACAGCCTCCCGCCGACTGGGCCTATAGTCACTTGTCATATGGCATGTTAACGAGAGACACAATCATAAAGGGAACCTATGCGAGCCGACAAGGCCACCATGCTGTCTTAGTTATGCTCTAACTCAATATAAAGACAACACTGAACATCACCACGTGACCGGCAAGGTCACCACTATTATCAAAATACGACCCCATACGGCCAACACAACTAACCCACGAGTGAGATATATACAACATCAAGAAAATACTCTATGAATCTTTTGATAAAAATGGTCGGGACAGACTGAAACCTACCCACTCTTATTACAAAAGAAAGGAAATAGACCTCCTAGCTGTCTAGCTCAGGTGATGGGTGATGACTCCATTAAGGCCCATTGGAATCACGAAATTCGACTCCTCGTCTATGAGTACTGCAGGCAAGTAATGCGGCGCCCCAAACGGGCGTCGGTACCTTTGGTCAGTATGCAAAGCAACTGAACACATCTAAATATAAACAACATAACTAGAAGCTTTGAAAAGCAGGAAAATAACTGGATCTGTAAGAACTGTTATAATGAATCAGGACACATACGTGAATAAAGCGGGTATGTCATCGACGTGGCCAGATCTGGCTGTCTATTAGCTGTGTCTAACATATAAGTACATATATAACAAACAAGAACCAATACCAGCCCCCCGCAGCCGGAAGGTGTCGACCAATCAAACAATCTATATACCCTACCGGGTCAAAACCATCCAAAAATAAGTCACTCCACTCACTACCTTTCTGAGCACCTCTGCAGCCCATAGATTCTCCCAGCTCGGGCTATGGCCTCTAGTCTAAATAACTGTGCAGGCGGAGGACTCCTGTACTGTAAACTGTAAATTGTAACTGTATGCAGCTATGTAATTTGTTCACTGGCGCAACTGCAGAGAATGGCTAATAACGCTATCTTGATCAGCCTGATATAGGAAAGCTTCATCCCATCTTCGTCCTACTGCGGATGGCATGTCACTCATAGAGTGACGTATACCCACCCGCTCAGTGGGTCGACATGATTCTTAACCCGAGGCGGCGGGGGACGGCTCAAGGGTGCCCTCACGACACAATCAAGTCTCAACAATCAATAATCACATATAGAGCAAGCATGTTTAAACTGAAAACATATCTGTATCTTGCTGCTATTCTGAACTCTTTCTGTGTTGTACTGATTCTCATACTTGCTTTATCTTGAATTTGAGATCTTATCGATTGTATGACTATCTTATGCTTGGGAATATTATCTGGTGTATGGCTATACTATACTTCGAGATACTATCTGACTGTACTCTATCTGGGATATTATCTATCTATCGTTACTTTACTAACTAATATTCTGAATATATGTCATATTATTATAAAACAACGCTACTTCTCTTGGACTATCTTGAGTGAAATGATATCTCGCCATTTTAGCCTTTGCTTTACTAGCTTTCGGACTGAATATGATATAACAACGCAAGACAGGTTTACTGAGTTCGCACAAAACTCAATATTCGACTTCGGAAATTCTATTACGGAGTTTACTGTATTATACTAGGCTAAAGTTACTAACTGAAAAGCGCTTTACATACCTTCGCGGATTTTCCGACTAACGGGCGAAGCTTGAGCCGATACTCGGTATTCTCCCAACTGCATTCACATATACATCAATTAAAACTAAATACACTAATATTAGGAAGAAAACATCACTTTGATATATATACATGAAACTTTGGCTTATCGGAAAACGGTCAGCAATCTTCCTCGAAGTCAGGAGAATACTCACTTTAGGGCTAGGAGTACATTGACACTAATTTGGAGCAATTCCACTTATCTTAGCTCGGTAGCGCGATGATTTTCCGGCCCAATTTCGCGAAACTAAATCCGTAGGAATGCTCCTTCTGGAAAACGGTCGAAAACTTGATATTTCTCGAAAGTCCAGAAGGGAGAAATACTCACTTTAGGGCTAGGAGTACATTGACAATAATTTGGAGCAATTCCACTTATCTTAGCTCGGTAGCGCGATGATTTTCCGGCCCAATTTCGCGAAACTAAATCCGTAGGAATGCTCCTTGCTGCTAAATACCTCGGTATCTGAGGTTAATTCAAGTTTGGACCGCATTTGACGGTGTAATCGAACGAAATTTATAAAAGAAACTCGTTCTCCTCTGTTCTCTCTCGGCTTTATTTGGAAATTATAAGGAATTGTAACTTTAAAACCGAGGAGGAGGGCTTATATAATTGGGACTTATAAGTCGCATTCAGGGAATGCGATTTATAAGTCGCATTCCTGGAATGCGTTTTATAAGTCGCATTCCTGGAATGCGTTTTATAAGTCGCATTCCTGGAATGTGATTTATAAGTCGCATTTTGCCTTGTGATGCGCCAACTTGGCGCTTGTCCGATCTTTCCCCGGGCCTTTTTCTAGCATGTATGGCATTCTAAAACTCTTAACCAACATGCGAATAGACCATCTACATGT
>JACEIK010000040.1:9902-22790 GCA_018107945.1 Datura stramonium | reverse complement strand
CTTACGCCTTGTGCGTATCCACTTGGATTTATACTACTGTTCTGGGAAGTTCTCGGTCTTATGAGCCATTCTGTAAAGACTGGCCTTCTGTTAGGGCTCTATATCTGAATGTATTACGAGAACCAGCTGAAGTAGTAGTCTGTCACTGACTACTGATGTGGACCCTTTCTTGGGGTACCCACGGGTTTGTCTGACTGGGATGGCTGGCTGATTTGCGGGGTGTCCCACATAATAATTGCTAGGTTGACTAAGGCCGACTCTCACCTATAAGGCTGGGAAAATGATGTATGACCACTTAACATACTGGAAAAATTCTAATATTGCTAACCTCCGAAATATGCCTATTCGGTCTCTAATTCTGGTTCTGGCACATGCGATAATGTTACTGATCTTTAGGGATGCTTCCCTGCTAATACAGGCGCTAGCTGGTCGATAGACCATCTAACTGCACCTGTATCACCAAGGGTGCCTTCAGTAAGGATCAACCTCATCTTGGGCGGCGCGGTCATTCAACAGGTAGAGTGTAACACCCCAAAAGTTTCTAAGAATAGACCACAGACCTAAAGAAAGAATTTAGAAGGAAAGTAAAAATTTCACCTCAGAACGAGTCGTGGTACGACCTGTTAGATGACCCAAAAAGTCGTGATTAGACTCGTGGCAAACAGTCAAGAGGTGCAAGTGTGGTTCAGTGACAACGGATGGCCCGACGAGTCGTTAGGCAGGCAATGACTTGTTATGAATGTTGGAAATCAAAAGGGGGTCCCGAGACAGTGGTGACAACGAAAGAAGGAACGAGTCATTATGCACATAACGACCCGTTAAGTGGCCCGTGGGGTAGAGAAGATCAGTAAAGGAGTAATTTGTCCAGTGTTGATGACGAGTGGACATGACGAGTCGTTCGGTGATGTGACGACTCATCCAATCCCTCATGAAAGTGGCAGTATTAATTTTTCCTGCATTTTTCAGGGCTGTTTTCGTAAAATCTTATGCTTCTAACTCCTAAACTACGCTGTTTTGAGTATCAGATGGAGCAATTTTAACGGTTTCCTCCTAGCCTAATCCCTCATTCCATCCAAAACACTCTCAAGTCCTTATTCCTTTTCTCTCTCAAGGCTCAAGGATCATCTTGGGTTTCTTTCAAGAGGTGCAAGCTTCAAGATCAATAAGGGAGCCTTCTAATAAGGTATATGGGACTTCAACATGGATCTCCTTTCATCCTTGTGTCTCAATTTTTATACTAAAACCCTAAACCTTTGATTTTCTAGAAAAACATGTTCTAGGGTTTCAATTTATGCATGCATTCTCTTATTCCTTCTATGAATTATAACACCCATCATGAATAATAGTTGTGTATGGTTGCGAAGTTTCTTCCATGTTCTCGAATTGTGTACTTGATATGTGAATAGCATGATTACAGAACCTTCACCATGATTTAGCCTTGAATTTCAAATGAGATTTCATTAATTATTCACATGCTCTTACCATGAACTTGTATACATGTTTAAAGCATGAGCCAATCATATGAGTTTCCCTAAATCTAGAACATATGCTCTAATATATGTGTTGAAATACGATTAGAACTTATGGGATTTGATGAATGTGAAATATGTACATGTTTTCACTTGATTTCGGTGTATATGTTTAGAGTATGACTTGAACCTATGGGGCCTTCATGAATCTAGAATATATGGCATATGCTTTGAATTCGGTTTTGAGATGTTATGAACTTTGAGAACAAATCATTATTATGATCTTTTAGAATTTCGGGCTTGTTGTTAGTAGGAAGTAGCTCTGATCAGATTTTTAATGAATTCAGTACGATGTAATTAGTTGAACACTCAGTCTCTGATTAGCTGAAGTAGCTTAAACTATATGAATGATTGTCATATTGGTATATTCATGTACAAGTTTTAACAGGACACTCCATAACAGAGAATGTCTCCCTTAGTCTAGTCAGGGATTCTCATTAACATAGAATGTCTCCCTTAGTTCAGTTAGGAGTATCAATAGCATAGAACGTCTACCTTAGTCAGTCAGGGACACTCCATAACATAGAATGTCTCCCTTAGCTCAGTCAGGGATTCTCATTAGTAGAGAATGTCTCCCTTGGCTAAGTTAGGGATTCTCAATAGTTGAGAATGTTTCCCTTAGTTTAGTTAGGGAGTCTCAATAGCAGAGAACGTCTCCCTTAGTCAGTAAGGGACACTTCATAGCAGAGAATGTTTCCCTTAGCTCAGGCAGGGATTCTCAATACCCGAGAATGTTTCCCTTAGTTTATTTAGGGAGTCTCAATAGCAAAGAACGTCTCCCTTAGTCAGTTAAGGACACTCCATAGCAGAGAATGTCTCCCTTATCTTAGTCCACGATATCAGTTCAGCTCAGTTTTGTATAGTTTCAGACTTTAGTTTAAATTCAGCCTTACCAGAATTCAGTCTCAGTTATCAGCAGATAGTCAAACAGTATATGATATCAGTTACAACTTTAGTTCTCAGCATATGTGCAGTACATGAACCTTATGCATCAGTTTGATTATGCTTCATTAAATGTTTTCAAATAAAAGTTTCACGTCAATATATATATGTTTGTCAGATAGGGTTGTTGCATTCCAGTTTAGTTATATGTCGATTCATTCAGTTACTTCCTTCTTGTATACTTGCATGTTTAGTTATTTACGCTTCCCGCATACTCAGTACATTCCAAGTATTGACTACATACTTTATGTGCTATATTTTCTCATGATATAGATTCACGTTTCTAGACTCAACCAACATTGTTGTATACGCTCTATTCCTATCTTAGCTGCTCGTGGTGAGACCTCATCTCTCGAGGACGCAATCTATGTTTTCTATTCCAGTTATGTTTCAGTTTTCACACTTTAGGAGTTAGTTGGGGGCTTGTCCCAACAACTCGTCAGGGTAGTAGAGACTTTTAGACTTGTATAGCAGATTTAACTTTTGTATTAGAGTTTTATTTGAATTGTTCTTATGGATTTAAATTAGACTCTTTCAGTTAGATTCCGCTCAGATATGTTTTTTATTAGCTGTTATTCTGATGATGTTATGTTATGATTATGCCATGGGTCGACTTGCGGCCTCTCGAGGTTCCTTGTCCCGTGTCTCAATCCGGGCCTATGTTCGGGTCGTGACATAGAGGTGGTACTTAGCCTTGTAGAGGGGATGCTCAGACAAGAAGGGGTGATACTCCGTCCATTAAAGGGGGTACACAACCCAGTAGGGGCAAATCTTAAGTAGGTAGTCAGGCTCATTTCGATGCATTCCCCAACTGTTCTGAGGCAGAGGCTTCAGATGCAGTCATAACAGGTACTATTCTTGTATGTGATAGAACGACTACTACTTTATTTGTTCCTGACTCTACTTTTTTATATGTGTCTGCCTATTTTGTTGTGGGGTTGAATCTTGTTTGTGATATTCTTGATGCTTAGATTCATGTTTCTACTCCCATTGGGGATTTTGTGGTTGTGAATAGAGTTTACTGTGCTTGTTCGAAGTCGGTTTTATGGGTTATGATACGCGGGTAGATCTGGTGATCTTATACATAGTAGACTTTGATTTTATACTGGGAATGAGCTGGTTGTCTCCCTATCATGCCATTTTGGATTGACATACTATGACAATCACCATAAAAAAAAAGACAATCACCATAGAAATGCCAGAAATGTCTAGACTAGAGTGGAAAGGGAATTGTAGCCCTGCTACTAAGAAGCTTATATCTTATATTCATGCCCAAAATTTTATAGTATGGGGGTGTTTGGCTTACCTGGTCCATATTCGAGATGCTAGTGTAGAGGGTCCTTCCATAGAGTCTGTTTTGGTAGTTTGTGAATTCCTAGAGGTATTTCCCGCGGATTTACTTGGCATGCCACTAGACCGTGACATTGATTTTTGTATAGATTTAGAGCCAGGGAACCGACCTATTTTCATGCCACCATATAGAATGACACTAGCTGAGTTGAGAGAACTCAAGGAGCAGTTGCAAGAGTTGCTTGGTAAGGGTTTTATTCGCCCGAGTGTCTCTCCGTGGGGTTCCCATGTGTTCTTTGTGATGAAGAAGGACGGTAGCATGCGAATATGCATTGACTACCAACAACTGAATAAGGTTACTATTTGGAATAAGTATCCTTTCCCTGAATAGATGACCTATTTGATCAACTTCAGGGTGTAGGAGTGTTCTCAAAGATTGATTTGAGGTCGGGTTATCATTTGCTGAAAATTTGTGTTGAGGATATTTCGAAAATAGCCTGTTGAACTAGGTATAGGCATTATGAGTTCTTGGTCATGTCATTCAGACTCACTAATGCTCCAGCGGCTTTCATGAGCCTAATGAATGGTATCTTCAAAACCCTATTTGGACTCTTATGTAATCATTTTCATTGACAATATTTTAGAGTATTCCAAGAATAACTAGGCACATGAGAATCACCTGAAGATTGTATTAAGACTGCTAAAGGAGAAGCAACTATATGCAAAGTTTACTAAATGTGAATTTTGATTGGAATCAGTGTCCTTTTTAGGACACGTAGTCTCCAAGGAAGGGATCAAGGTGGACCTACAGAAGGTGGAAGCATGTTATACCTCAAAAGCCCTAAGATTGGACCCAGGAGTTGAAATGGAGAAAACAGAATTTTCTGTACCAGGTCACAGGACGAGTCTCCCAGTGACATGTTAGGATGACCACGAGTCATTAAGTGACTCGTGGTGTGGAGTTTTACTCAAGTTGGAAATTTCAAGTTTTGAGTAACCACATGCATGACCACGAGTCGTGGTCAGCCCCACGACTCGTTAAGTCAGCCGTGGTCAAGGATGGGCAAAGAAAGAGGAGAAGTTGGACAGTGCACTTGATGAGTCTTCACCACGACCTTTGGGTGCACCACGAGTCGTGGTGTTGCCCGTGGTGACCCCTAGGTGGTTTCTGGCAATGAGGATGACGGAAGGTAACCATGAGTTGTGGTCATGAGTAACAGATCATTAAGTGCCTCGTGATGATATCCTTGATGTGATATCTAGTGGAGACGACGGATCCAGGCCACAAGTCGTGGCCAGTGTCGACGACTCGTCCAGTCCCTTGTTGGAACTAGCAGTATGTTTTTCCCTGCGAGTTTAGTAAGGGTTTTTTGTAATTCCTATGATTCTAATGCCTAAACTACGTCATTTTAAGATCTGAATAGTAAGTTTTAAGAAGAGTAAGTTCATTCTATGTTATTCCTAATTCATGCATGCAAGCTTAGAAATCTAGAGAGGTGATCAAGCTTAATTCCTTCCAAGGTCTTCCTCAATTCTTATTTGGGCAATCAAGGAGATTGAATAATCAGATTCTCTCAGGTGTGTAGAGTTATGAATGGGTGAAACTATTAACACCCATGCCCAATCCTCTCTAATTCATGAAAATCTACATGTTGATTTTATGGGGTTTTAACCCGATGCATGAATTCCCTAAGATTCTACCATGGGTATGATCTAAGCATGTTTCTATTATTGAGTTATGATTCATGGGAAAGTTTTACAAGGTTTTCAATTAGAAATCATGTTTTCAAGTTTTATAAATTATGATGCTCATCCATGAAAGTTCATGAAAATTGAGATCTATGATATATGTTCAAGTATGATGAGATATTTTATGATGAAAAGTATGTTTTCAAGTTACTCATGCCTATGATCATGTTTTTAAGTGAATCAATTATTTTCAAGCATGTTTAAGTATTGGGGAAGCCCATTTGTTCAAGTATGATTTATGATCTCATGTAAAATTAGCTTAACACATGATTTTGGAGTCTAGACTCCTAATATGTTCAGCTTGTGGTATGGTTCGAGCCAAGGCTCCTCATGTATGATTTTATATTTTATATGTGCATGATTATTCAGCTTCATCTCTAGACGATGGTCAGCTTCGTTGAAAAACGATGGAGAGCATATGCATATTTTTGGGAGTAATGTCTAGCACCAAGTGGCTTAAGGATCAGTCAACCTTATTCCTCATAACTACGGGCCAACGTAGGTATGTTCAGATTATTCAGGATCTCCTTTGTGAGCTTTTCCTTGCCCCAAGGGGCCTTCAGCTTGATATTGATATCATGGAAGCGCCCTTAGCCTTGGAAAGGCTTTGGACGGCTCTGCCCACTTGAGTGTGATAGTCGGGACCATGTAAGCTCTATCGTGGTAATGTCGGTTACATGACGAGTCTCCCATTGTTCCTCATGATTTCAGTTATGCATGTGTATCAGTTATGATATTATGTTTTAGCAGGTTTGACCCAATGTTCAGTTTTACTTGTAATTATCAATTTTCAGCTTTGGGTTATTCGAATCAGTTATGATATGCAGTTATGTTCAGATCATGATTTCAGAAAATAGCATGCGAGCCTTACTCTCAAAATCTTATCTTGATTATGTTTATGAATTGCATTACTACTGATTTACTTACTTAGCGTTTTTACTTACCTTACATACTCGGTACATTCCACGTACTGACCACATACTCTATGTTGTATCATTTCATGATACAGACTCCGATATTCAGACTCAGCCTCGTTACTAGCCAGCCTCCTGGAGTAGCATATCTAGTCTCAGTTGGTGAGTCCTCATCTCCTGAGGACCATTCCTTATTAGTTATCTTTATATTTCAATTTCAGACTTAGAGAGTTAGTGGGGGTCTTGTCCCATCAACTCATCAGACGTAGAGGCTTTTCAGACATAGATTGTATTCATCTTTAGACTTGTGTTGTATGTTCAGATTTTATGTTGTGTTTAGATTTCTACTATGTTTATCATGTTGATCCTAGGCTTGAAATAAATGAGGATATATGGTTTTCATATCTTCCTCTGCCNCATCTTTAGACTTGTGTTGTATGTTCAGATTTTATGTTGTGTTTAGATTTCTACTATGTTTATCATGTTGATCTTCTGCTTTTATTGATTGAGTTAGAAGTTATGTTCATGTCATGGGTCGACCTGGAGCCTGTCGGGGTTCCTTGTCCCGTGTCTCGATCCGGGCCTATGCTAGGGTCGTGACAAACTTTGTATTAGAGCCATAGGTTTTGAAGTGTCCTAGAGTGTCTGAAAGCCGCATTAAGTAGAGTCTTTTTCATGAGTGTGAAGCGTGCCACACTTATGACGAAGAGGCTACGAGACGTTTATGAAATGTTCTCTTTTTTCATGATCTAAGTCGTGCGATGAAATGTCTCTCTGTCCTTATAACTCGTGCTACTCATGTTTGCAAAATCATGCCTCCCCGCAGAGTTAACGGAAGGAGAAATGAAAATGGAAATGGCCGCGAGGGTGGCAATAGAGACGGGCACCAGCAGGCCCCACTAGCCCATGAGGATCATACACTGGAGCCGGTTGCCCACGTTGAATTCAGGGCAGCCATTCAGATGCTAGCACAAGCCTTGACCACCCAGGTCAATCAGTAGGCAGTGGCGCATGTCCCTCAGAACGGGAATGCGGCAGTAGCGAGGGTTAGAGGCTTCCTGAGGATGAACCCTCCTGAGTTTCTTGGATCAAAGGTGGACAAGGATCCACATGAGTTCATAGAGGAGATTTTGAAGATCACCTAGATTATGGTGGTGACTCGGGAGGGGTGTGCCAATTTGGCCTCATATCAGTTGGAGGGGGTTGCATACATTTTGTTCAAACAGTGGAAGGATAGTAGGGTATTCGGAGAAGGCCTTATCAGTTGGGATGAGTTTCCTGTCGCTTTCCTAGATCGGTTCTTCCCTCGTGAGATGAGGGAGTTAAAAGCGGCCGAGTTTGTGAATCTAAAACAGGGAAAGATCGGTTCTTCCCTCATTGTCTAAGAGTGTGACATCTAGATCTAGGCACGACTAGAGAGGACGAGCATCAGGCTCTAGAGGCTAGAGTTGCAGGCACACAGATTCCAGTATCCTAATTTGTGACAGGTGTGGTCGGAGGCACACGAGTTAGTGTTTGGCGGGTACAGGTGCTTCTTTCGGGTCTGGGAAGCCCAAATATATGCTCAGAGATTTCCTAGAAGCTAGACAGGGCCATGATAGGGGCTGAGGCCCAGCTTCCAGTTTAACAGCTCCACCAGCACGCCCAACTCAATAGGGCATATTTACTAGCACATGTGGCAGACAACGCCAAAACAGATTCTATGCTCTAGCATCCATCCAGGAGTAGGAGGTCTCCTCGGATGTAGTCACTAGTATGTTACGAGTTTTCCACCTTAATGTATATGCATTGTTAAATCCAGGGGCTACTTTGTCCTTTCTAATGCCCTATGTGGCTAGTAGTTTCGGAGTCAGTCCTAAAATCTTATTAGAACCCTTCTCAGTCTCTACTCCAGTGGGTGATTCAATTGTAGTTAGACGGGTGTATAGAAATTGTCGGGTCACAATTCTTCATAAAATCACCTCAGCAGATTTAGTAGAGTTAGCCATGACCGACTTTGATGTTATCCTCGCCATGGATTGGTTGTTTGCATGTTATGCCTCAGTTAATTGTAGAACCCATACGTAGAGTTCCGATTTTCGGGTGAGCCAGCTTTAGAATGAAAGGGTAGTTCAGTTGTGCCTGTAGGTCATTTCATTTCCTACCTTAAGGTCATAAAGATGATCTCCAGGGATTGCGTGTACCATCTAGTTAGGGTTAAGGATGCCCGTTTGAGACCCTGATCCAGTTCGTTCCAGTAGTATGTGAGTATCCAGAAGTCTTCCTAGATGATCTACCAGGAATCCCTCCCGAGCAGGAGATTGATTATGGTATTGAACTTCTTCCCCATATGCGCTTATATCTATTCCTCCTTGCAGAATGGCCCCAGCCGAGTTAAAGGAGTTGGAGGAGCAATCGAAGGACCTTTTAGACAAGGGATTCATTAGACCGAGCAAATCCCCATGGGGTGCACCGGTTCTCTTTGTCTAAAAGAAAGATGGTTCTCTTTGTATGTGTATTGATTATCGGCAATTGAACGAGGTCACCATCAAGAACAGGTATCCTCTTCCTAGGATTGATGATTTGTTTGACCAGCTTCAAGGTGCTAAGTGCTTTTCAAAGACAGATCTCATATACGGATACCATCAGCTCGGGGTTCGGGAGAGTGACATCCCGAAGACAGCCTTCAGGACTCGGTATGGTCATCACGAGTTTGTAGTTATGTCTTTTGGACTAACGAATGCTCCTGCAGCTTTTATGGATTTGATGAACAGGGTGTTCAAGCCATATTTGGATATGTTCGTGATCATGTTTATCGACGATATCCTGATATACTCTCGGAGCGAAGAGGAGCATGTCGAAGGTGGTGCTACAGATTCTCAAGGATCGCCAATTATATGCTAAATTCAGCAAGTGCGAGTTTTGGTTAAACTCAATGGCATTTTTGGGCCACGTAGCTTCAAGTGAGGGTATAAAGGTTGACCCTAAAAAGATAAAAACGGTGAAGAATTGGCCTAGAGCGGTGAATCCTTCAGATATCAGGAGCTTCTTGGGCTTAGCAGGCTATTATCGGAGATTTTTTGAGGGATTTTCGTCTATTGTAGCTCCATCGACCAAATTGACCCAAAAGAAAGTGAAATTCCAATGGTCGGATGCTTGTGAGAGGAGATTCTAAGAGTTGAAGACTCTACTCACCTCGGCACCGGTGTTAATCCTACCCGAGGGTACCGATAGATTTATGGTGTATTGTGATGCTTGGAGGATTACCCGACCCATGATATTGAATTGGCGGTGGTGGTATTTTCCTTGAAGATTGGGAGACACTATTTGTATTGGGTCCATGTAGATGTGTTTACGGACCACAAGAGCCTACAATATGTGTTTACCCAGAAGGATCTAAATTTGTGTCAAAGAAGGTGATTGGAGATACTCAAGGATTATGAAATGAGTGTCCTTTACCATCCGAGAAAGGCTAACGTGGCAGCAGACGCTCTTAGTTGGCTTTTTATGGAGAGTGTGTCCTATGTAGATGAGGAGAGGAAGGACCTGGTGAAGGATGTGCATCGGCTTGCATGGCTGGGTGTTCGTTTGGTTGACTCGACCAATGGCGGTGTTATGGTTCAGAACGGGTCAGAATCATCTTTGGTGACTAATGTGAAAGCTAGACAAGACGAAGACCCCATTTTGGTAAAGTTGAAGGAAACAATTCAGAACCAAAAGGTAGAGGTCTTCTCCAAAGGGGGAGATGGTGTGCTTTGATATCAGTGTCGCCTGTGTGTCCCGAACATTGATGATTTGAGATATCAGATATTGCACGAGGCTCATGGTTCCAGATACTCCATATATCCAGGTGCCATCAAGATGTACCATGACCTACATGAAGTCTATTGGTGGAATGGCATGAAGAAGGACATTGCATAATTTATGGCTAAGTGTCCGAATTGTCAGCAAGTGAAGGGTGAGCACCAGAGACTAGGAGGTGTGCTTCAAGACATCAGTATCCACACTTAGAAGTGGGAGGATATTAACATGTACTTCATCACAGGGTTGCCTCGCACTCATCAACAGTACGACTCTATTTGTGTGGTTGTGGACAGGTTGATCAAAACCGCTCATTTTCTACTAATCAAAACAACTGATTCAGCGGAGGATTATGCCAAACTATACATTTGAGATCTAGTTCGGTTTCATGGAGTGCCCTTGTCCACCATATCAAACAGAGGTACTCAGTTTACCTCCCAGTTTTGGAGATCGTTTCAAAAAGGACTTGGTACCCAGGTCAAGCTCAATACAACATTTCACCCGCAAACGGATGGTCAAGCGGAGCAGACTATTCATACTCCCGAGGATATATTGAGAACATGTGTGATTGACTTCAAGGGTAGTTGGAATGATCATTTGCCTCTCATTAAGTTTGCGCACAATAACAATTATCATTCCAGCATTCAGATGCCTCCATTTGAGACTCTCTATGGCGGAGGTGTAGATCACCTACTGATTGGTTTGAAGTTGGTGAAGCTGCGATGATAGATCCAGATTCATTCCACGAGGCCATGGAAAAAGTTAAGCTCATAAGGGACAGATTGAAAACAACTCAGAGTCGCCAAAATTCCTATGCGAATGTGAGAAGGAGAGAACTTGAGTTTGAAGTCGACGATTGGGTGTTTCTAAAGGTGTCTCTCATGAAGGGAGTGATGAGGTTCGAGAAGAAAGGAAAACTCAGTCCCCGTTATGTTGGCCCATACCGGATTGTGAAACGGGTTGGCAAGGTGGCATATGAATTGGAGTTGCCCTCAAAATTAGCTTCCATTCATCCTGTTTTTCATGCATTGCTCTTAAAGAAGTGTTTGGGGTGATCCAACCCTAGTTGATCCGGTAGAGAGTGTAAGTGTGAAGGACAACCTTAGTTATGAAGAAGTTTATATGGAGATATTGGATCGGCAGGTTCGTAAGCTAAGGAACAAAGAATTTGCTCCAGTCAAAGTTTTATTGAGGAATCAGCATATTGAGGGAGCTACGTGGGAAGCCGAAATAGATATTATGGCTAGATACCCACATCTATTCCCTTCTGGCTCAGTTCCAGTTTGAGGTATCAGTTTTTGCCCTAAAACTCTATTCAGTTCATGTTCAGTTCATGTATCCCGGTTTCTTTCATGTCAAAGCATGTATGTATGATTCGTGAATTCGGTTCAGTCATGTAGTTCAAATTGGAGTCAGTAACTTCATCAGTTTACAACATGTATGTTCGGTATTTGAGTATGATAATTGCATTTCTCTGCTTTTCAATATTTGAGGTCAAATGTTCCCAAGGGGAGATATTGTTATACCTTGAAAGCCCTAAAATCGGACCCAGGAGTTGAAATGGAGAAAATGGGATTTTCTGTACCATGCCACAGGATGAGCCATCCAGTGAACCATCAGGATGACCACGAGTCGTTAAGTGACTCGTGGTGAGGAGTTTGACTCAAGTTGGAAATTTTGAGTTTTGAGTAACCACGGGCATGACCACGAGTCGTGGTCATCCCCACAACTCATTAAGTCAGTTGTGGTCAAGGATAGGCGAATGAAGAGGTGAAGTTGGATAGTGCACTTGATGGGTCCTCACCAAGACTTGTTGGGTGCACCACGAGTCGTGGTGTAGCCCGTGGTGACCCCCAGGTGGTTTCTGGTAATAAGGACGACGCAAGGTGACCATGAGTTATGGTCACGAGCAACGGGTCATTAAGTGCCTCGTGATGACAAACTTGATGTGATTTCCAGTGGAGACGACGGATCCAGGCCACGAGTCGTGGCCAGTGTCGATGACTCGTCCAGTCCCTCATTGGGACTGGCAGTCTGTTTTTCCCTGCGAGTTTAGTAAGAGATTTTCCGTAATTCCTATTATTCTAAGACCTAAACTACATCATTTTAAGCTTTAAATAGTGAGTTTTAAGAAGAGTAAGTTCATTCTATGTTATTCCTAATTCATGCATGCAAGCTTAGAAGTCTAGAGAGGTGATCAAGCTTAATTCCTTCCAAGTTCTTCCTCAATTCTTCTTTGGGCAATCAAGGAGATCGTAGAATCAGATTCTCTCAGGTATGTAGGGTTATGAATGGGTGAAATTTTTCACACTCATGCCCAATCCCTCTCTAATTCATGAAAATCTACATGTTGATTCTATTGGGTTTTAACCCAATGCATGAATTCCCTAAGCTTCTATCATGGGTATGATCTAAGCATGTTTCTATTATTGAATATGATTCATGGGCAAGTTTTACAAGGTTTTCATTTAGAAATCATGTTTTCAAGTTTTATAAATTATGATGCCTGATGAGCCCGCAAGAGTACGGGTCGTGCAAGTAATATAGTGACTCTTTTTAAGAACCGAAATGTCGAACCCACAGGGACTGGACTACGGGGTGAACCCTTTTCAAGTGTTAATCTACTAAAACTCTAATAATGAAGACAACAGTGTAAAGAAGAGTTTTTATATTTTGGAAACTAT
>JACEIK010000039.1:777206-789750 GCA_018107945.1 Datura stramonium | reverse complement strand
ATAATAATATGATGTGATGATTAGCAAAAAGGATATGAAATGCACTTATGTTTAAATAGTTATGAAAAGATAAAATGTTGCATTTTTTTCAAAAAAAAATTACGAGAGCTTCAATCAATTGTGTTTTTTTAGTGCTAAGGATCTAACCCATTTTTATTTAAAATATTGTTCATTATTTGAACTGGTAACAACAATCAATCACACTCTCTCTCGGGATTCATCTGAGTTAAGAAAAGGAATGAATGATGAAGTTAGTATTTTAATTATCACAAATTAAATAAATAAAATGTAAAGTAGAAATAAAAATAAGACTGGATTTCTGGCCCACTTCACTTTTCTGAATCTATTTCGGGGCAAAGAAAGGGTTGACTCGAAGCATATGCAGGCATTACGACGTCGAATTCTATTGGCCTCGTCCAAGTTTATGCATAAAAGACAGGAAATAAGAATTAGTGAAATGACTCGTAAAAAATAATTAAAAAAATAGTCACAAGTATCAGAAACAACTCTAGTTTGTAAATTTACAACCAGCCATACATGAGCATATTTCAAGATAAATTTTCAATTTAAAACTTCGAGTAATTCAAAACGACACTTCTTTCAGGTTAGCGGTATTCCGAACTTGAAGTTCCTTAACGAGATTCCTACCTTGATAGAATTTTACCTCCCTGCTACCCCTTTTTTTTTGTTAAGAAAAAAAAATTGTTTAAAAATCTTTAACCATACATGGAATCTACACATTAACAAACTTCATATGACCTTTAAAAAGAGACACGAGTTTTCATAACAATTTTTTTTCGAATCATAAAACGTCAGGGAAATGATCCTTAAAAGAGATCCAAGTTAACATATTGAACCTACACAAATGACTTCCTCGCATTGGAATTCCTATGAATATGATCTCTACTTTTTATTAATACCAAAGTCATGCTTTAAATTTTTACAAACAAAGAAGGAGAAGTAGACATGCCAACGCTAATAACTAGTAGCTATAACATGCTTTAAAACAAGTTCCTTTGCACTTCAAATACTCAAATAAAAATTTCAATATCCACGTTAATCCAAACTTAAAATCTTCCTCTCAGATTGTTATATTAACAACAAGCATGCTTCAAACTTGTTTAATCAAATATATATATTAAATAAAATCTCTCCAAGACATAATTTCCAAGCAAAAGCAGTAGCCTTTTATCAAAGGAAACAACCAAACAAAGAACCGAGGCTAACTTAAAGGAGGAACTCTAGTTATTTCTTCATGCTTGGATCCAAACATACAAAAATTCTTATTTCAAACCAACACACAAAAATAAATTGGCTCCTAAGTAAGCTCATGACGTATTGCTTGTGTCTGAAAAATAGCAAGTTCACAAAAAAAAAAACTACATAAATAAAAAAATCAAACTAATGATCATAGACTTCACTTTTAAAATTTTAATCAATATGGTTCAAACATAACACAAAACAAGATTCCAAGCTTGACCAAAATATAGAGCAGTTTTCCTAGAGTTTATTCTGATGAGTGAAGAGATCAAATTTGGTTATAACTAAGATTTATTATAATGAAAGAAAGGAGAAAAAAATTACTAAACCATACCACGATCCTGCAGACACAAGAAATGACATAATAAAAATAAAATCTAGCAAATTTCGTAAACGAGAGAAACAAATAACTTAAGCCACAAATTAAAACAAAACGAGAAGATAAATCGAATATTACCTTCTTCGATACAGCGAACTGAAGCTATTGAGTCGGTGACCGATCTTCAACTTTCACCCACAACACATGAGTTTCTCCGGTTTAGATTATATTCAAACGGAAAGAAAGAACAAGGAATGAAAATTTTTATAACGCGAAGAGGGAAAATTAAAAAAACAAGAAGTAATAGCAACAA
Organism: Datura stramonium; assembly: GCA_018107945.1. NCBI lineage: Eukaryota > Viridiplantae > Streptophyta > Magnoliopsida > Solanales > Solanaceae > Datura > Datura stramonium. The sequence continues at coordinate 787,858 of JACEIK010000039.1, read as the reverse complement.
GTCCCCTCTTTTGGCTATTACCCACCGCCTTTAAATGGCCATACAGGCCCCTATACTTATACCCATAAGATGGGTTTGAATTTTTTAAAAACAATCGTTTGAAAAAAAATTAAAGGGAAGTTGTGAAGCATCGGATTAGAAAATATTCAGAAGAGATAGGACTTAACTTTTACGAATTTGAAGGTAGAGAGAAGACTTTCCCCCTTTTTCTCATCCATCAGTGAAGGTGAGGGTGGGTAAGAGATTTCTGGTAGAGTTTTAGTGAAAGGATTGGGGTTTTGTCCATTGTTTCTGGGGAAATGAGGGGGAGAGAGAGAGAGTGCAGGGATTTTTAGGGGGAATGGGTTGGGCCAGTACAGGTTTGGGCCAGTAAAGGTTTGAGCCAATTTTGGCTTAGTTTTAGTTTGATTTGGTCCAAATAAATGGGTTGAAAAATCTGATTTTTAGGGAGTAAATGGTTTTTAAAAAATTTAAATCATAACAAGAAATGCTTCAATTGTAACCATTCATAGAATAGCCAAAATAATTAAAATTAAATCACTCTTTTGAAACTAGTTTGGGTTAAAAATGAGACGAATTAATTATTCAATTAATAAAATTAAGCTTCTTGAACTTAATCAAAATAAAATAAATATTTGCAAAAATGGATCACCTGTTATAATTAAGTCATAACAATCTCAATTTGACAAAAAATGAAGTACTACTTAATACGATACTTATTTTTTATGTAAATTAATTTTCAAACTAATTAAATAAATGTATTTAACATTCATTATTTATATAATATATATTAGCATATTTTGCCAAACGAAAATGGTAAAATAATGCCAAAAATAATTTTATTTTTTTTAACTATATAAACATAAATATCTTATTCTGTTTATAATTCAAGAAGCTTGACTAATTAATTTAAAATGTGGAAGGCCAAACTTGAGTGTTAACAACTGCCCCTTTCTTTGGCCAGAAATGATGAAAGAAGGCCTGGGCAAAGAAAATTGACGAATCCAATTTTATTCGACCACTATCTTTTAAAAAATGACACAATTTAAAGAAATCATGACTAAACTCAGGTTGCATGAGAATTCAAGCCACATGTATTTTTAGATACGCTTGATTTACGCATGACTCAAATTTCAAAAACTGTCCCAGTATCGAATTATTGAGAGATTGGAGAGTCTGGAATGAGGTTGGGGGAATTTGGAATACGGTCGAGATCTAAATTTGGGCTCGCCCTACATATCCCTAGTATCGGGAATCAAGCCACATATAGTTCAACTCAATCGGTAGAAAAAATATTTCTTATATGAAAATAACCTTTGATTTGAGATAGGTGGCAAGTACAGTATGAGTACGGAAAAGAGACTTGCAATTTGTTAGCTGTGAATGTGACATGCTTCACACTCACAATTAAGCATTTACATGGACATAATTTTCAAAACCTCAAGTATGTCGTCACTTGAATTTGGAGTAAAGACTGATGGCGCCACCAACTTAGGTTCAGAGTTTGCATTGGATGCGAAATTGACAAATTAAAACAAAGGAGTAACCCACATGCCTTCTTACAGGGGTGTGGTCTGAATGTGGTAAAAGTCAATCCTCAACTCTCTCCTGAAGAGTTTGAGCCCTCTTCGGCAATTTTTCCTAGTTCGCTGCTAAGAGAAGGTTTCACGTTTTGTTGCGTTCTTTTTGGCGTAGTTCACACCTATTCTACAAAATTTGGGATAGATTCGTAAATGAAAAGGGTAATATAAATATAATTATGGGTGGACCGTCTTTATGATTTTTTGAATGGTTGATAATGTCCCTTTCAATGTCTAATATATTCAAAAAAATAGACATGTATGATGATTCCTGTGTCGATATATGGTCGTCACTTCGACGCCTTATCATACTGAAGGAGGTGGTGATCCAATTCATAGTATGATACTTATATGTCACACTGAAGGAGGTGACGTTCCATAATATGTCACACTAAAAGAAGTGACGTTCCATATTAATGTAATATGCCACGCTGAAGGAGGTGACGATCCAATATAATGTAATATGTCACGCTGGAGAAGGTGACGATCCAACAAATTATAATATGTCACGCTATAGGAGGTGAAGCTCCAATTTAATCTAATATGTCACACTAAAGGAGGTGATGGTCTAACATAATGTAATATGCCATGCTGAAGGAGGTAACAATCCAACACAATATAATATGTCACGCTAAAGGAGGTGATGATCCAATATAATATACTTTGTCATGCTGAAGGAGGTGACGATCCAACATAATATAATATGTCACGCTGAAGGAGGTGATGCTCCAATATAATATCACGCTGAAGGAGGTGACGATCCAATGTAATGTAACATGCCATGCTGAAGGAGGTGACGATCCAACATAATATAATATGCCACGCTAAAGGAGGTGACCATCCAATATAATCTAATATGTTTCTTTGAACCAGATAACGACCCAACATATCTTTGATGGGCGGTGGCCCAAATATAATATATGTCACTCTTGAACGAAGTGATGGTCCAACATGACTCTTTGGAAGAGGGTGACCCCAATATAATAAATATTTCACTTCGAATAAAGTGTCGTTCCAACTTGTCTCCTCGAAGGGTGGATGACCCAAATAACATATTTTCGATCTTGTGCTCACAGAAAACTTCTTAGTTTGAAAAACAATTGATCTATGTTGAACCATTAAAATGTGTCATGATGGTCTGGTAGTCACGAAGAGTGTATGATTTTGGAAAGATGAGTTGATAGAGATTGTGACGTTGATTAAAGGCTTTGATGTTCGAATGAATTCAAATGAAAATTTGATAAAGGATGTCTTTGAAGTTGAAGTCGAATGGAGTTTTGTAAAGTCGTTAAGTTGTTTCAAAAAGTTGCCCCAGTTTCCAGTCTAAGGGTATACGTAAATAAAAGAGGTTGCGAAAGAACTGATTTAAAAGCATGCCCCAGTTTCCTCTGGGGGTTTGTAATTTTGAAATAGTGGGGAAGAACGAATCCTTATGTAGGATTGCCTATGTATCTAACCGGAACAAGGATCAGGTTAGACGTATTTCGGACTTGAAACTGACAGAATTTTAAGAGAATGAATTTTGAGATAAAAGAATATTAGATTCGTCAAAATAGCAGAAAAGATAGGAGCAGATTTGTTGGACTAGATCCTTGGTGTCGGAAATCTTTCATGTTCATAATAATATCATGAAAGGGATTGTGTATTTCCTGTATGTGGTGATCCTTTGTCTTGATTCTTTGAATTTTGGGAGAATACATTATCACTTATCCCAATTCTTGTTATGGAAATAAAATTTTGAATTGCGTTAGCTGCAAGTTCAATAACAATTGTTAATAACGTAATAAAATTCTTACAATAAAATAAATAATATAATAGAGGGTAAAGTTAAAGATGAATCTGTCTGGCTTATAATGATTTTGATGTAGTGGTCCGTGCTATAATTTTAGTCATTGCGCCTGACAACTTCATCTATAAAATTTAAGAAAAAGGTTAAAAATCATAATAAGGTAAAAGGAATAAATTGAAGATAAAATGAGAGGAGAAATCATCTGGATTATTATAACGAGGCCACTATGGGTCTAATAACGCCTTTCATCATTCTTGGCAATTTTGACATTGTCAATCTTGTGACTTCATTTTTCCTGCATCCAAAGAAAAATTCTTAGTTTGGGAGACAGATTTACATTGGTTTTGCCTTGCTATCGTGATGCTCCTTCTTGCATTTGATTTGCGAACTCGTTTGGTCTCAAAATACAACCTTGGTGAAATTTTTGAGAACCCTTCTGAAAAATTCTTCTCCAGTTTAGAATACAGAAGGACTTCTGAACTTCCTCGTATATCGTGATGTCACTTATTATGAATTTTTGAGATCTTCTAAAAAATTCTGCCCCTATTTCAATTTCAACAAACTCTGGTATCTAATCTTGTAGTGCCCCTATTTCAATTTCAACAAACTCTGGTATCTAATCTTGTAGCAAATGCCATCTTCTGTGGAATTTTTGAGATCTTCTCAATAATTCTATCTGAGTTGCATATTTTAAAATAATCTTTAGACTTGTCTTTATGAGAGGGATCTCAAAAATTCTGCCTCAATTTCCATTATGAAGAAAAATGAAAAACTTATGGGAAATATGACCGAGTCAGTAAGGTGCCTACATATCCCGTTGAAGCAGAAATTAGGTCATTACGTAGTTCAGGATAAAAAGAAAAATTGAGATTTTTCTAATAACGTGACCGAAGCCTATGTGGCTGCCTACGTATCCCTGTCAAGAAAATCAGGTTGAACGTAGTTCATAATTACATATAAAAGTGCGATTATAAGAAAATAAAATAAAAAAGTATAATTACAGCGGAAAGATAACTATAAAAGGTGATTACAAAAGAAAGTAAATGACTTCAATGCATGGTCAAAAGATGTCAAAAGTGCGGGTTTCAAAAATTTCATTCATTTTTACAACTGATTATACTCACAGTTACTTCTCGTGATTAGGCAACGGATTGTTGTTCACATTTGGTGGAGGCTCTGCAAGCATTATCACCTTATTGTCAATTAAATCTTGAATTTTGTGTTTGAGGGTGATACACTTCTCAGCATCATGCCCAATGACACTAGAGTGGTAAGCATACCGCTTATCTGGATCATACCAATTGGCCAAAATATTTACCTACTTCGCTTTTACTGGATTGAGTATCCCTGCTTTTCTCAACCTTTCAAAAAATTGGGTCAGTAACTCTACCAATGGCGTAAAAACTCTGGGAGGCTTTCTTTCAAAGTTAGAATGAGGTGCATTGTTTCGAAGATCTTGTTGCGGTCATGGAAGAAGATACCGCTTGGTCATGGAGAACGACCGCTTGGTCATGGAGAATGATATGTTGGTTGTGTGTTGTAGACAAGATATGACATTTGAGGTGAATGAGGCTGGTAAGATGGTGAAGTAGGATAATATTGGTATGGGGAATACTGAGCATATTGAGCGTTGGTCTGGTGTCGTGGAGGTTGTTGATGATAATATGATATACCTCCTTGAGTCATCACTCTCATAACCTCTTTATCTTTCTTCTTTCCACTTCTGAAGGAACCAAATTAGAGGGTCCTACTAGTGGATTGTAAGCTGCTAGACTTGTTATTCTCCCAATTTTAAGACCATCTTCGATCATTTCTTCAGCTTTGATAACTTCAGCAAATGTTTTACCGCCCATTGTGTCAAAGAATCTGTGAAAGACATGTTAATGTAAAGTTATTTTAAAATTTCAATAAACTTTGAAAATTGTTTGTCAGGTTTTTATCTTCTCATGTTTTGGAAAAAAGGGAGAGGTACAAAATGAGTATTTGTGGTTAATTTATTTTCTTGCATCTTTTTTCTTTTATCTTTTTGTTCGTTGGAAAAATTAGATTTTTCTTTATTCTGACCTTCATTTATGTGTTCCACATCTCGTAAATTTCCTTGTCTATCTACATAAGGATTATCGAGATCTTTACTTAAGCGCAAAGAGATGACTTTGAGGTGCATTTTTGAAATTTTCTCGATATTGCTTGACAGAGCTCCTTGAATTTATCCAGACACGAGTATTGATAATTGACTTACATGAATTTTGAAATGTTTTACCTGAATGTTGACTTACAACCTTCTCATTAGTAGCCTTAATAAATTTGTACATTATGTCTTCAAGGCTTTGTTAATGAGCTTTTCGAGATTGTTTTGATATTGCTGAAAAATTTGTTGTCCTCTATTTTAATTTTGAAAACTAAGTTGTCCCTGTATCTATTGCTTTTGGTTAAATCTGAGTGTTGTGTTGCACCGGAAAAAGAAAAAGTAACAACTAGAAGAGANAGAGAGAGAGAGAGAGAGAGAGAGTCAAAGATGACTGGGATGCGTGAAGTGACTCTGAGCCTCTAGCAGGGGCGGATTTACGTAACCCGTGCCGAGTGCTTGAGCGCCCATTGACCCCGACACTAACTTTACTAACTTTGTATATTTATATAGAAAAACTAAATAATCTGATATAATATATTAATAAGCATCCATTGAACATAAAAGATTGGTGGGTGCTTTGGTTTTGATGGGGAAGTGAGTGCATAGTGGCCTCTATGACCAGGGTTCATCTCAATGAGAGCACTTCTCCTTTTTTAAAGCTGCACATTTTTTTATTTTTTTTAATTGTTTGACGTTTCTCTAGCCAAAATTAGGTTTTTTTATTTAAAACTTTTTTCTACTTTTTAAATCTCCTTCCTTGTTCTATTAAATATCATATTTCCTTTTCCTATTTTTATCTTACCTCTTCTTCTTCCTTTTTTTTTCTACTTTTAAAATCTCCTTCCTAGTTCTACTAAATATCAAATTCTTTTATTTATTTATTCATGTTGCCTGACTGTCTTTCTTCTCCAAAAGCTCCACAATAAAGAAAAAGCCTCTCCTCGTCAGTTTCAAGAGAGAATTTTTTCAGTTTGTCGTCTTGCCCCATCAATAACTAGCAAGTTTTCTTCTTTCTCTCAAGAATCTCAATTCAAAATTAAAAAAAAATAAGGTAAAAATATTTAATATTTTAATTAAAGTTAGATATTGAAAGAAAAAAAGGACTTTGAGAATTGGGGTTGGATTTTCAAAATTTATTGCTAATGCTTTAAAAAACAGGTTCAAGATATGTCTTTTTTATTATTTAATGAATAGATTCAAAGTCTCAGACATTTGGGGATGTAATAAATTTGTGATTAAAATACTGTTTTGGGTACTTGTTATAAAATAAAAAAAATAATGTTCTTCCTTACCACCTGACTTGATTTAAAAAATAAATTTATGGGATAAATGCAGATTGTGCGATTGAAGAATTTGTGCTCATTAACTCATTACATCAAAAGTTTGTAAGTTTTCATCTTGTCTTTTGAAAGAAAAACTAATTAGTGTTTAAAAAAAATATGATTATTTTTTCAGTAAAAAGTAGGATGAACTTAAATATTATGTTGTTGTTTGTGTTGTTGAAAGAACAAATAGTTATGTTATTTTTTGGGTTCTCGATAAAGAATCATGAGTTCCAATAGGAATTAATTGAACTATGTGGATTAAGTTTATGATAAAATTAAATATCATTAAATTTTATTTTGTAGGAATTATTTTTGTGAATCGAGATGGATAGGTATGTCACAAGATTGAAAATTGGGCATCCAAGTTCTAGTTCTACTCATCCATCACCGCTCCATCCGTAACTCCCGAAATTTAGAGAAAAACATTTATTTCAGATGTTGATTTAGAATATCTTGAAGCTGATCCGGGAATTAGAAAATCCATTGCAGAATATAACCCTAATATACGTGATGAAGTTAGAAGATATTATATTTTTAAAAAAGGCTTGCCAACCCGAGGTTCATGATTTTTCTAAAACTAAGTTTGGGAAGAAAATGCGTCAATTTTGTCCTAATTGGTTTAAGGGTCGTCCGTGGTTGGAGTACAACATAACCAAAGATGCTGCATATTGTTTGTGTTGCTATTTGTTTAAAAATGAACGTGAAAGTTGTGGAAATATAGGTGATGCTGCTTTTACAAAAGATGGCTTTAAAGCTTGGAACAAAGCTATTGAAAGATTTAAAATTCATGTTGGAGATGTGAATAACATCCACAATAAGTGTTTTAACAGGATGCTTGATTTAATGAATCAACACAATCCATACACACTTCCTTTGATAAGCAATCCAAGAAATAAAAAAGTAAGTCTCGACGTCGCTTGAATGCTTCAATCGATGTGGCAAGGTTTCTCTTGAGACTAGGATTATCATTTCGTGGGCATGATGAGACTCGATCTTCATCAAATAGAGGTGTCTTTTTTGAACTTTTGCAATAGTATGGAGATATTAATCTAGATATTGAAAGTATTATATTAGAAAACGCTCCAAGAAATGAAATGATATGTTCTCCAAGTATTCAAAAGGACATTGTTGTCTCTTGTGCTAAAGAAACAATCAAAGCTATCATTGAAGACTTGGATGGGGATTATTTCGGGATACTAGTTGATGAATCAAAGGATATATCACACAAGGAGTAAATGACACTTGTTTTGAGATATGTTAACAAAGAAGGAGAAGTAATAGAGCGATTTGTTGGTATTATTCATGTTAGTGATACATCTTCTCGTTCATTAAAGGAGGCAATCTACTCTTTTCTTTCGGATCACTCATTAAGTCCATCTCAAATATGCGGACAAGGTTACGATGGAGTTAGCAATATGCAGGGAGAGCTAGATGGTCTAAAGACTTTGATTTTGAATGAGACTTCATCGACATATTGCATTCATTGTTTTGCTCACCAATTGCAACTAACACTTGTAGCTCTTGCAAAGAAGAATTCGAATATAGATGATTTTTTCTGTATAGTTACTAATGTGTTAAATATTGTTGGTGCATCTTTTAAGCGCAGGGATTTTCTACGACAACATCTAGCTGAAAATTTAGAGGAGTTGCTCATATCAGGTGAAGTGTATATTGGGCGAGGATTAAATCAAGAACGTGGGCTTCAGCAGCCAGGTGATATTCGTTGGAGTTCTCATTATAGAACATTAGATAACCTTATTGTCCTGTTTCCATCAATTATTCACGTGCTTGAATTTACTGCACGTGAGTGTCCAAATTATGCTGACAGACTTGTTGCTAAAAGTCTTGTGAGTATGATCAAGGAATTTAATTTTGCTTTTATGTTGCACTTGATGTGGAAAGTTCTAATGATGACAAATGAGTTGAGTTCCTCATTACAAAGAATGGATCAAGATATTGTCAATGCTATGGAGTTTCTTGCTCTTACAAAGCAAAGATTACAAAATATGAGGGATAGTGAATTCGAATCATTAATGGATGATGTTTTTTTCCTTTTGTGATAAACATAATATAATGATCCCGGAGATGAATGTTCTCTATTTTCCTGGGAAGTCGAAGCGTAGAGCTCTTGATATTACATATTCTCATCATTTGTGCGTTGATATTTTTTATGCGGTTATTGATTTGCATCTTCAAGAGCTTAATAATCGTTTTGATATTGTAAGTACTGACTTACTTCACGGTATGACTAGTTTAAATCCAGTTAATTCATTCAATAATTTTGATAAGAACAGGATAATGAAGTTGGATGAATATTATATGAATGAGTTTGATAGCAGCAAGCTTCGAGATCTCAGTTGTCAGCTTGATAGTTTTATAGTTTATGCTCGTGGTTCTAACAAGAGGTTCTTCAACTTGAAGGGAATTAGTGACCTTGCAAAAGTGTTGGTTAAATCAGATCTATATCAAACTTGGCTACTTATTTATTTGCTTATCAAGTTAACTCTCATTCTTCCTGTTGCTACTGCTTCTGTGGAACGAGCTTTCTCATCCATGAACTACATCAAAAATGAACTTCTTAACAGTATTGGTGATGAATTTTTGAATAGTTGTTTAATTTTCTATGTAGAGCGAAAGATATTTGTAACTGTAAGTAATGACGCTATTATTCATTGTTTTCAACATATGAAAAGTCATCGAGCATAATTATGACTAAAGACTAGAAGTCTCTTTTTGTAATGATAATATTACTAGTAGGTCATTGTGACTTGTGATTAGAAATTTTTTTGGTGATGATAATATTAACTGTTATTTTATCATAGATTTTTTTTATTGATGTGTTCGAATAACTATATTTTTATACTATGTGGTTGCTAGTAATTTTATATTAAAGAAAGTAAGCACCCATGACCTTCAAATCCTGGATCCGCCACTGACTTCTAGTGTAACATTTTTAATTTTTTGAACTTATGTAACAAAATTTCAATTAAATTGGAGAATTAATATCCTAAAATTGACAATGAACTCAAATATCGATTTTTTTTTAGAAAATAGAACTGAAATCAAAATTGAAGAACTAAAGTAGTTCGGTTCGATTTTTCAATTTTTTTACCCTTAGTGGTGGTTGGTGATTGTGGAAAGAATGACAGTGAAACTTATCTATGCAAAAATACCTCTTAATGATATTATAATTTTATTTAAAAGGTTTAATAATTAAAACCTAGTCAAAATTAAATAAGTGTTTAAATTTTAGTGCAAATAAATATATTTAATGATCTAAGATCGGAATCTTCAAATTCATAATATCTTTGTTAAGTGCAAACAAATAAGGCCTAATACTGTATATATCTGAAAAACTAATAAAATTTCATGGATTGTCCTATTTCTGGTCGTCCTATTTAACTAATACTCGTTGTATGTTTCTTTCTTTCTTTATTGTTTTTAAACTTTTTTGCATGAATACATAGTATTAGATAACTTTTAGGCAAAAATATATCTTTTTCTCTTCTTTTGTCTCTACTTTTACGTTTTGACACACACACACTTGAAATTTTAATTATTTTTAACATGTGTTTCGAGCATAAACATATATGAAAATAATTAAAGAGTGCTAAATTGGTTTATTAGATTTGCTAATATTTTAACAAATTGATGATTGAAGTTTGTTCTTTTATGATACATGGAACTTATGTTTCAAATTGAGTTTATTTGGAGTAGATTTGAGTGCTGAAATTTGAAAAATAAAATTATTATATTGTTTGGCAAAAATTTTACAGAAGCACGCGCATGAAACTTTAGCCAAGTTTAACATATGTTCCAATCATTTATGA
>JACEIK010000039.1:749251-760647 GCA_018107945.1 Datura stramonium | reverse complement strand
TATAGAAGTTTCATGGTCACTTCAATTGGTGAAATAATATAACTGATCAAAAATTTTGATCGAAAACTGAAGGGATAGAAGTTAATCTTTATTTTTATTTAAGGAGAAAATGATCACCTAAATTTTGAAGGGTAAATTCGTAATCCAACGTAACTTTCAATTATGAAACTATAAAAAGAATAAAAATATTAATTTCAAAGAAGTTTCATGATCACTTCAGTTGGTGAAATAACATAACTGATCAAAAGTTCTGAACGAAAATGTAACACCCCGTAAGTTTTTTTCTTGTAACGGACGCGTGTGTATGTATGTTGATAGTTTTGGAGTATGACGCATGCGAGGAGGGGCTCGGGGGGTGAGTATACGAGCACGACATCGAGCGGGCAGGAGGCTGGGGCCGGAGGCCAGGTGCACTGGGCGCCGCGCCATGCTGCCAGCCCGACGCTATGGCCTGGCGCTGTGGCCTGTGCTCTGTGCCACCCTGCCACCGCCTTAACACCTATATAAGTCCCTTTGTGAGTTGCTTGAATCATTTTTCTAAAATTTCCCTTCGGCAGGGAAGAGAGAGCAAACAACAATTTCATCCGTTTTTTCGTCAAATTACACAGTTAAAATTCGTCCAAACACAAATTCACCTAGGATGATGAGTTCTAGACCTATGAGGAACATCCCTGCGGAGTTATTTCTTGAAAATTCGCTCGGAGTACCGGAATCCCGCCGAGTAAAAGTTGTCGGAATCACTTCTAATTGAGTCCTAAGCGACTACAAGTGATAGGTAAGAATTTCTACCTTCTAAAATCTCAAAAATTTGTGAGTTTTCGTCCAAATTGAACGAAGTTGAGTTATAGTTAATAGTATTGAAAGATATCGTTGTTTGCCGAGTCTTAGTATTGAAAATAGCCTTATTCTCTCAACGTAGAGGCTGCAATTGGGTGGGATTGCCAGCTACAGGTTGGAACTATTTGGATAAACGAGAATCGACATTCGAAGTATATTAAGGCTAACCTCTTCGACAAGTTATTCATGTCGTCTAGTAATACGACCTATGTCTAATAAGCAAGTCGTAAGCAAGTCGTAAGCATATGTATTGTGATTAGCTGCTTCAGATAATTTAAGATTAAAGTTTACTATTTTGGTTGGGACTGACCCCCCCTATATAGCCTTCCGTCGACCAACCTCAGGGTTACTAGCTGTGTCATCGCCTACGGGGCTATAGAGCGCTCAGAGGAGCTATATGATGTCTGACAGGACTATATTCAGGCCTAGAAGGCCATATTACAGTCCATCGACAAATGGGCTTCTACTTTTATGTCGTATCAGCATCACTGACCTTCCGTTGAGCCTTGTGTGTCCAGGGTGCAGTTACAGGAGCCCAAAGGTCTCAGACATAGCTACAGGAGCCCAACGAGCCCAGTTGCAGACCCAGAGGCCAAGTAGGTTGGCTATAGTTAAATGTTGACTCATATTGACCATGCTAGGGGTATATAGATTAAATTATACTTGCCAGGGCTTATCAGGGCGGAGCTACGGTGAAGCCACGGTGGTCAGCCGAACACCCTTCACCGAAAAATTACATTATATATAGAGATAAAATATTACTTTATATTTGTATATATAGTAATTTGAACATCCTTTAACAACATAGGGAACTGTCGCTCAGTGGTAAGGGTGTGCACAAAACTGTTTGGTGTTCTGAGTTCGAATCCTCGCGGCAGCATACTAGTTTTTTATTTTGTGGCCTGCCCCTGAGGTCTTGTAATCAAAAGATAGTGCCCAGGTTCGATTCCTTGAGCCAAAACATTTATTTTATTATTTTTCGAATAGCCTATAAGCTCTTCAAATCAAAAGACCGAAAACGTAGGTATTTGGCACAACCACAAGCAATAGCTTAGTGGTAAAAGCTTGCATTGAGCTAATTCAATGCCCAAGTTAAATACTCCATGTTCACATATTTGTTTTACTATTTGTGACATGTATTTTATGGTTAAGTTTAGGATAAATTTTTTAAAAGGAAAAAGATTGAATTTTTTCCTTAAGATTTCATTTTTTTTGTGGAATACGATTGCTGCTGCAATTGTTGAAAGAGCTCAGTGAAGTATATCAAAAATGACTTGCAATTGAATGGATGATGAATTTTTAGACGGTTGAATAGTTCCTTATGTAGAAAAAAAGTATTTCGTACTATTTCTAATGAATCTATATAAAAATATTTTAAGAGATGAAACCTCGTCGAGTACAATTATAATAGTATATTTGACTTATGCTTTCAATGTTTTTTTGTCTTCTTTATGTTAATTTTAAATTATATAATTGTTCATTCTATTAAAAATAGTGTTAATTTAATTACATATTGCGTAGTTTGATTTTAATTTTTTGCTGCATCCAATTATCGAAAAAATATTTTATTTATTATTCAAAGTTTGAACACCCTTCGTAAAATTTCTGGCTACGCCACTGGCTGCAGCAGTATAATACCCGCTGCAGCGGTACTGCTAGCAGTATTATGACTAATCTTCATCCCAGTTTCTTCCACATTTTGTTTCTTCCCCATCTAGGGTCTCGTTCTCTATCATACCCCTTATGATGAAAGCAACACCAGATCAAGATTATTTCAACAATTAACTTGTCACAGTGCAAACCATTAGCACGAACAACATTCATCAATCCAAACAATACAATACTAACCACAACACATTCACGTCATTATGTAGAGCATAACTATCTTAATTCACTATTTCAACTCACGCTCTGTCATAGTTATAATTTATCAACCATTTGGTTATTTTCATCTTCCAAACATGATCTACTTGATTACTCGTCCAGGATTTCAATTCAAAAAGGATGATTCTATAATTTATACACCGGAAGTATTTCTGACGACAACACTCGAAAGTTAATCTACTCACCGTTGGTTTGGTTCAACATACACCCTTAAACATGGACCAATTATTATTTTGCAATCTCTCTCCTAGGGGTTTTCTCATTATGGGATATCACTACCCCTTTTCTAATTCGCTCAATTCTTTGAATCTCACCGATTTTGATTAACAGACAATAATGTAATTAAGTTACAATCCTACTTATCGAAAGCATATCAACCAAAGGCACATATATATTTCGCTAATCAAAGTTTAACACAGGAGCGAGTAAATCATAGTTTACCTGGGCACCAAGCTATCGTCCAGACATTCCTAGTTGCGAGGCTGCATCATTTTATTGATTTCTTACGAGAGTTCCTAGCTATGAAGGTTGAATCTCTACCTCTTAGACCTTCTTATTTTTCCCAAAAGTCTATTTTATGTTTTTGGGTGTTTTGTTTAATCCCTCCTTAGATACTAGGTTTTAAAAACCCTAACCAAAATAGGATTGCGAATTTCTGGTCCACGTCATTCGCTGCAGCGGACACCCTTCCCGTTGCAGCAGTTCTGCTATGGCGGAAGACGTCCTGCTGCGGTGTACACCCGCTTAGGTCCACCTGATTGTGATCAAGCCCATTTGAATTTACTCATCGTGCGCTCTTCATCTCTCGGGTATTTATTTTGAATTCCTAAAAATTTAAATTCACCCGTTTTTAGGTAGTTGAAATGCTATAACGACCGTGCCGGTCATACAACAGACTTCTCTCGAAAGAATTCATATGCAAGAGAAGATAAAGATCTTAAAGAGAGACCTTATAATTAATAATGAAAATAATGGTAATGTAGGGTAAATTACTAAAAGAATAAGAAGTACACCGTAACTTCAAGAAATCTTATTATTTTAACTAAAGAAAATAATTCTTTTATAGGATGAGCTTAAAGTTTATCAAGAATTGAATCATGTGTTCAGTAAAAGAAATAAAGAGAATATGAAAGTACATTTAGATTTCTTCATACAAATTACACAAACACATGTTCTTACTTTTTCAAGCATTATCTTTACTAGGTAGAATTACCAATACTCGTTGGTTACTTATTTTTCACACATGACAAATATTATATTAAGGAGTGACTGAACTAATGTCCAAATCCATACGAACAATTAAAATCAAAAATAGTATTTGGATATCGCTAGAGCAATGGATCACGTCTTGAATATCAAGGCTAGAGTTTTCAACCGTTTTACCTTATGGTTACATGAATATTATACAAAATTTCTTGAGCTTTTTCCCTTTATGTATCAGGCATATTTTAAGTTTTCAACTGCTAATAAATTTTATACAATAACATATATAATTATAAAAAAAAGTTGATGGGTCATGTTAGTAGGTGAAAGACCATAAAAAGAATTAAAATATTAATTTCAGAGAAGTTTCATGGTCACTTCAGTTGTTGAAAAAATATATTTGATCAAAAGATTTGAACAAAAATGAAAGGGATAGAAGTTAATATTTGTTTTTATTTAGGGACAAAATAGTCACTTATATTTTGATGGATAAATTCGTAATTCAACTTTCAATTATGGGGTCATTAAAAAAGTTAAAATATTAATTTCAGGGAAGTTTCATGATCACTTTAGTTTGTGAAATAACATAACTGATCAAAAGATTTGAACGAAAACTAAAAGGGACAGAAGTTAATATTTGTTTTTATTGGAGACAAAATGGTCACTTAACTTTTGAACAGTAAATTCGTAAACCAACTTTCAATAATGGGGCTTCCCACTTTTAGAATATTATAGATGTAAGTTATAAATATAGATTTCTTACCATATGATAACGCTCAAACTCATACTTCCTGGCAAAGTATGAAGCGGAAGTTTTCAATAAAGAACCCAACAAAGAGGTTGGGGTTGAACCCACAGGGAATAAGGTAAGATCTAGACTAATGCCAGTACTTAAACTTATGGGTAATTTATCTCCAAATTGGGGGCTTTCAAAGAAAAACAACAATTAAACAAGATTATAATTGTGCTTGTTGTCAAGATTTGCAAATAACTAGGATAAGTGTTCCATATGGGTTCATAACTACTTCGGGTATACACACGTGATCAATCCCAATGCTTACTTGTAGAACTGATAACTAAGGTTCATCCAAACGACTGGTTCGTCCCTATTGAATGACTATACTCAATCACCGGGTCAGGTCTCATGAGTGATTTCAAACTAATCGTTATCAATTTGTTCTAAATTAACTTTACTGCGACTGCAGCTCAAGTCATACAATAATAATAAAAATCAAGGCTTTGTTGTAATTCTCTTTTTATAATATCTATTTCTCTAGGTTCAAGCAAGTAAAGAATTCGGGCAAGTCCTAATTTTGTACACTGTTAAGAAACATTTAAAGATGAAGAGAATACAATACAAGCGTTTAGAATTAGTTTTGAGTCACTTGTGTGTAACCCTATTTCGTTAATCCACCATGGTTCCCACAATCCTAATTGCGGAGGTTTTAGCCTCTTATTATTGTAAGATTACAATTAGCATTCATAGACAAACACATAATTAAATACTTACAACAATAATTGAAAGAAAACCTGCTTTGAATATCAATGAACAAACTCAAGAACAATTAATAAAATCAAGTGTTGATCCAAAGAATTGCTCTACAAAACTTGATAAAAATTCAAAAATTAAACTTTTGACACGTCTAGTTCCTTCTTTCTATTTTCCTTACTAAAATAAAATATAAAAGACATTTATACAGACATCAAAAATCTTTTCCTAAGCTAACAGGGAATTTTTCATATTTGGCACTAGCTTGACTCACGACTGATCCTATGACCCGTAACAGAATTGTATGGGTCGTAGCTGTCTCTCGTACATACCTTGGCTACTGTAGATTTGACTAAGTGTAGGCAGCTGGTATGATTCATGCCATAGTCCTACGAGTTGTACAATCCATCTGTGGCTTGGCCCTGAGAACTTTGACATCTTCTGAAGTTTTCTACGAGTGTTGTGGTATGCCTTGTACCTTCCTCCTATGACTCATACTTGCTTGTTGCACTTGGAGTTCTAGCAAGTCTTTAAGAATCACTGAGGCTACCCATGACTCATGATACGGGTCGTAGGTAGTTGTTACAATTCGTGCGTTCCACCCGTACCAAGAGATTTCCTTGTGCAATTTTCTCTGAAGATTTCCATGACTCCAGTTATGTCTTGTACCATCTTGGTACGGCTCGTATTGAGAGTCATAGTTTTCCTTCCTCTTATTCCAGCCTTCTGATTTTTTCACGAGTTTCAGTATGACTCGTACAATCAAGGTACAACTCGTATTGAGATTTGTACTTGGTTGATTTTATGCACTTTTATGCATCTTTTGTATATTTTTGCTCCAACACCTATTTTTCCTAAAAACAAAGTAAAAGTACTTTATATCCATATAAACATATCTAAGTCCATGCTATTTTCTTAGTTTTAAACGTCGAAAGTACTGTAAACTCACAGCACATCACCATAGCGATAATAAAGAAGCTTACAATTTTATTTCCATTATGGCAAAACAAGGAACTTTAATAACAAATGTTAGAGAACTAAGAGTTGTTAGGACAATAATATTTAGCTACAACCACTTATCCTCTAGACAGTGCATTTAAAAATTCCTAAATTAACCGCAAAAGTACTGGACATAGGTATTTGTCACGATCCAAGTAGCCGTGATTGATACTCACACTATACCCCTCGGTGGATGAACCAACGAATCCCCACTAATAACCCAAATCCGACAATAAATACAAGTAAATCACATCATAAAAATAAATAACGAAAATATTAATCAAGTTAAACGAAACATAGTCGTCAAACTGTCTAGTACATCCCTAGAACATGAAATTCATTGTACATGAGGACATCTACCTAGCACTGTATAAAAGGAGTAAATTAAGAAAATTGAAGAAAGTCAATGTATGAAAAAAGACATCTCCTGTGATGGAATCGGAAGCAACCCATCCTGATCCATTCACCTTCACTTAGCTTTGCTACTTGTTCTAAAGATGGGGTCGAGATGAAATTTCAGGATCGAGGTCTGTACTCAGAAAAGAAGTGCAGGAGAAGCATCAGTATAAAATAAAGTACTAGTAGGTATCATCAATCGACCTTAAATAATAGCACATATAAAGCGAAACAATAATATGCAATTATCCTAGAACACAAATTCAGTAAATAATACTCATTCAGGAATTTAATCTGTGTAGGGTGTTGGTCGACCTGCTCACTGGATTGGGCCTTACTGCAGTGGTCACTTGACCGCTGCCACGGTCTCACTGTGACGGATTAGGTTCCGCTGCAGCGGCACTACCTTGGCAGTAGCTCGACTTAGCTGTACTCCTTCAGTTCCCTTTAACTCTTTTTCAACAGTCTACTCATCACAACCATCTAAGCTATCCATAGCCGTCAGTACAACAATCAATATATCGTAACCACTTGGAACATACAATGGGCTACTCATAACAGATTTCACAACTCATCTCGAGTTCTTACTTAACTTTACAATTACCGTCAAATCATCATAAACGCATCAACAATTTTTAATACATAGAATACATAGCAAGGAATTCAGTTCATTCAAGTTCTCACATTACTAAACCGGTAATAGTAGGGTAAACCCCCTGAAATTTCACTTCAAATCCACTTACTGATTCCCGTTGCTTGCTGCAGCGGTCATATTTCCGCTGCAGCGGACCCGCTATAGCGGTCAAGATGCTGCATAGCGGATCCAACGATTATTATCTTGGTCCATTACAACGGGCCTCCGACCATGGTAACTGTCTGCTGCAGCAGTTATCCCTCCATTGCAATGGTCCCCCGTAGCCAGTAGCTCTTATTCCCTGCACACAATCATTCCTTAACCTCAAGTTCTAACTAACACTCACCCAACACCTTCCCACCTACGATTTAGGCTAGAGAGGGTGTTTTAGACTTATTTTTATCCCCGTAATAATGAATGGATTGTTACGTCAGATACCAATTAAAATACCATTCATCCCCGAATAGTCTGCAAAAACGAGAAAAGAGACATACCAGATTCTATAAATAGCTGTGGGTATATGTCCCGCATGTCGGTCTCGATATCCCAAGTGGCTTCCTCTATGGGATGATTCTTTCATTGGACCTTCACTGTTGCTATCTCCTTCGATCTCAGCTTGCAGAATTCCCTATTTGATACAACCACCAGCTCTTTCTCATAAGATAGGTTCTCATCAAGAAGAACAAAATACCACTGGATTATGTAAGACCCATCCCCATGGTATTTCTTCAACATGGAGACATGAAATGTTGGATGCACTCCTGATAGTCCTGGCGGCAAAACTAACTCATAAGCTACCTCCCCCATACGCCGTAAAATCTCGAATGGACCAATGTAACTCGGCCTAAGCTTGCCCCGCTTTCCAAACCTGATCACATCTTTCATGGGGGAGACCTTGAGCAATACTTGCTCTCCCACCATGAACTCCATATCTCTCAACTTTTTGTTTTCATATTGTTTCTTCCTGCTTTGACCAGCTACTAGTTGCTCCTAAATCACCCTGACCTTTTTCAAGGACTCTTTAAGCATGTCTTTACCCCAAGGTCTCACCTCAAAGGCATCAAATCAACCAATTGGAGACCTGCATTTCCTACCATATAGAGATTCGAATGGCTCCATGCCAATGCTCAAGTGATAACTGTTATTGTAAGCAAATTATGCCAGAGGAAAAAACTTATCCCAATGACCACCAAATCAATCACACAAGCCCGAAGCATGTCTTCTAACACCTGAATGGTCCTTCCCAATTGTCCATCTGTCCGCGGGTGGAAGGCTATGCTCAAGTCCAACCCGGTACCTAGTTCAACCTGGAAGGTCCTCCAGAAGTGGAAGGTGAGCTGTGTACCCCTGTTTGAGACGATCGAAACTGGAACTCCATGCAACTGAATCACCTCTTTCACATACAACATGGCTAGTCTCTCCGCATTGTAAGTCACTTGAACAAGTAAGAAATGGAAAGACTTATTTAGTCTGACAATGATGACCCAAATGAAGTCAATTTCATGATCCGAGCAGAGACCCCGATCGAGACACGGGACCTAGAATTACGAATGGCTTCAAACTAACCCATGACACATACATTGCATGATTTGAGAGCATAGCTAACAAAATTAAAGCATAAACATAATATAAGTGGAACTTTGGAACATATAGCATAAAACATAAGGAAAGACTAACAGTCAACAATGCTGATCATCTACTATATAATCGTCTGAAAGCCTCTAAACGTAAGATGAGATGAAGAGACAACACCCCCAACTAGCTCGCTAAGTTTGAAACTACAAGCCATAGACATAAAGCATAACTGATAAATTTCCTCGGAAGATGAGAACTCACCAACACGGAGATAGAGCTAGACTGATCGGGAGCGAGCAAGCGATGGGACTGATATGGATCACTCGAACCTATATCATGAAACGATATAGCATAAAGTATGCAGTCCATACTTTGAATGTACTGCGTATGTAGAGAAAGTAAATATTCTAGTAACACGATAGTATGAAATCACAAATATAAATCAAGATAGATCATGAAGGTAAAGAAACATGCTAAAAGCCATATTCCTGAAATAAGCATAATCATGAGCTACTCATCATAAGCTGAACATAAGGTTTATAAATAAATATCATATAGCGTGTCATGCTTAAAATCATAAGTAAAAACTCATAAACTGATCAATGGGTCAAATATACTATAAAACATAATATCGTAAGACATGAACATGAGTATCTGAAAACCTGAGGAATAATAGGAGGCTTCATCTTAATCGAAACCATCATGATAGAGCTTAAATGATGCCCCAACTATCTCTCTCAAGTGGGCAGAGCCGTTCTAAGCTTGCCAAGGCTAGAATGATTGAGGCGTGATATCACTTGTGAGTCCTCGTAGGGGTTGAACATGAATATATACCTACAGTGACACGTAGTTTTGAGACTCGGATTTTTCTGAACCCCTAGCCTACTCGATGCTAGACACTACTCCAAAAATTATGCACATGACTCATACTCATTATCTATAAAACATACGTATACTNCTCATTATCTATAAAACATACGTATACTTGCATGGGATAGCCGCAACACTAAATTATAATCATAATTATAATCGTATTTGACATGTGGGAGATATTCGTGACAGGGTGCCAAAGAATTGGCCATGATACTTGAACTTGAATTTCATGAAAAATAATACATGCTTGAATCAAACTTCATAACTTTGAAATCAAGGAATCATAAGTTAATAATTCATAAATATTCATGCATACTTGATAATTCATCATACTTGAAATTTATAAATCATGCATAATAGGGCATAATCTTCATAAACTTGAATTCATGCATTAAGAAGTAAATTAAGGGTTAAACCTGTCCTAATAGACATAGAACATCAATTGAAACATGAAAGGATTAAACCCTTAGAGATAGCATGAAAAATTTCATGAAAATTGGGTAAAACCCTAGAATTTTAACTTGATATGCTTAGATACTTGAAGTAATGGAATTTGGATGCAATTGGTCATGAGGGTGGAAGAATTTTCTCCATTCATAACCCTATATACCTGGGTTTGATGCACTTGCAATCAAAGTTGAAGACCCAAGGAAGATTTGGAAGGAACTTGATGAAGAAACCTAGCCTTGATCTTTCCCAACCTTGATGTATGAGAGGAGGGAGGAATAAGCTAACTAAAACCCTCAGTTACTCCCTTGAGGATCTCGAATATGACTTCACTTAAGGATTAGAAGCTTAGAAAATTACAAAATTATCCCTAGAAGTTGGGCTAAATTTAGATAAATGAGCGTCCTGATGGTGGCCATGATGGGCCGTCACTCACCCGATGGTCCGTCGCTCTTACCGTCAACCTTAACCAGAAAAGGGTCCTGAGTAGCCTTTGACAATGGCGAAAATGATCAGCTGTCACTCCCTCGATGGATTGTCAGGTCCTCCGTCACTTAGTGGACACCGAGGCCCGACCACAATGCACAGTTGATAGTCCATCGCTAGGCTGATGGCCGTCGACCTTGTTGTCATAGCGTGATTGTTATACCCTGAAAGCCTAAAAATAAGACCCAGGAGTCGAAACAGAGAAACGTTAAAATCTGTCACCAGGCATCAGGATGGGTCATGAGGTGACCCATGAGAGCAGTCTATGAGTCGTGATGTGACTCATGGGGAGGCCCAGGTGATGAGTTTGAAAATTTGAGAAATGGGATCCCATGGGCATGACCACGGGTCATGGTTGATAAAGCTCAAATCATACCTCCTACCAAAGTATGAAGCGGATGTTTTCAATAAAGAACCCAACAAAAGTTGAGGTCGATCCCACACGGAATAAGGAAGAGCTAGATTATAGCCGATAAGTGAACTTGTTAGGTAGTTACTCCAAAATTGGGGGATTCTAAAGAAAAGAAATAATAAAAACAATTATCAAAAGTTTGGTTTTGAATCAATATTAAA
>JACEIK010000039.1:727833-748791 GCA_018107945.1 Datura stramonium | reverse complement strand
TCAGCAAAATCTTCAAGAACAAGTAGCAAGAACAAGAAGAATTCAAGAAAAGGTTGATCACAAGTCAAATCAACTCAATTCTCTCCTTTCTCAATGTTTTGTAACTATTCTCTAACCTCCACTAACGATTTTTTAAAAATGAAACATAAAACATATTTATACAGACATAAAAATCCTTTTCCTAGACTAACAAGGTGAATTTCCATATCTGGTGCCGCTAGTGCCACGACCGATCCTACGAACCGTACCATGAACCTACGAACCATACCTTCCTCTCGTACATTATTAACTGGCTGATTTTGGATATGTGTTGGACCCTAGTACGACTCGTGCCTGCATCCTACGAGTCGTAATGTGCTTCCGTGGCTTGACTCTGAGACTTTGAAATTTTTCTAAAGTCCATCACGAGTGTTATGGTATGACTCATACCTTCGTTCCATGACTCGTACTATCTATCCGTAGCAGGAGTCATCCTCTTGTGCAAATCTTCTGAATCTTTTCACGACTTCTTCACCACGACTTGTACAAGATTTGTAAAACTCTTACTGAGACTTTTATAATGCACCTCTTCATCCCTTCTGCAACTTCTCACGGATAGCAGTATGACTCGTAAGACCTTCCTACAACTTGTACTGTGAATTGTGAGTTGAGCCTATTTTGTACACTTTCAGGCTATCTTTTGCACATTTTAGCTTCAACACCCATTTATCCCGTAACCAAAGGAAAAGTGCCTTATATCCACATAAATATACCTAAGTCCATGCTATTTTTTCAGTTTTGAGCGTCGAAAGTGCTGTAAATCCACAACACATCAACACCCTCGACTTAATACTTTTGCATGCCCTCAGGCAAAGAAAATAAAAACTAAACACGATGCTCAACTAGAAAATAAACCTTAGATACTACAACCAATACTTAAAAAAAACATGCACTTTCCATACAACCTCTTCTGACCCTTTTCCATGGACCAACATCAGCTAATGTATTACAAGCGACCCCAAAACATAATAAACAGGGATCAAGACATGTCATCTAGCTATCAATAGGCAGTCAAGTCATCACCAATGTTTTTTATACAGACCAACAACAAAAGTAAACATAGTACATGTACCCTCACAACCAATGAAGACCCCACTCACAGATGTAATATCAAATATGTATGGGACTAGAGAAATGAAACACTCACCCTCACAAGGAAGTTCCAAGTACTATGTATCAGATACCATAGGCTTGCCCTTATTTTCCCTGCTTCGGTTTGTCGGATGGTCAAATTAGGATCACTATAGGGATTGATATGGCTTGTAATTTAGGCGTAGGGCTATATATGATAAAGATGAAAGATTTTTAAGTGACTATCCCTTCCTTGGCACTACATACATCGGCTTCACCTTTCACCTACTACACCCTTTATTCTTTCATTCCCTTTTCTTCCCTTTTCACCTCTTTTATATACATTTGCATGGATGTGGTGCATTTTTAACTTTTTTAGCATTTTCATTTTCTTTTGAAGTTTATTTTTCAAGATTCTCAATATCTTTCATCTATTTTATTTTCACCACACCACTCCTCATTTTTCACCCTTTTTCTCTTTTCTTTCCGTTTTTCTCGTTCCCACCATTTACGCACCCATACTCTAGCCACCCTCAACTTAAGCATTTTTCCTATGTTGAGATTCACAATATACAAGGAAGGATCAGGGCCAAAATAGATTCATTATAAACAAATGGGTATAGTTCATTGGTTAATCAAAGAAAAAATATGGGTCAATTAAGGCTCAAACTTGGGATCAACGGATTCATATAATTTTGGTAGGGTCGTATAGGCTAAAATTGAGCTAAACAAAAATGGCCTATGATCATATTCTAACTAACCATCCTTAGCTTATGCAAAGACCAACCAGGCAAGTTCTAGATCTTCAACACAATACTGAACTAAGTACTATACCTCACTCACTCATGGTACATGAACTATATTCACCTCACCTGTCTGGTTTATACATGGCTTAACAAGACTACTCAGGTTAATAAACTAAATGACATCATAAGATCCACAGAAATCATGCATGCAGTCACAAATACATAGCTAATGCATCAATTTTTTTTTAAACAGGGTCAATTTTTTCAAAAATCAAAACTAGTGCATTTTCATTGGCTGAGTACTCCTAAGTTATTTCCTAATTAAACAAAAATCACAAAATAACAAAACAAAATTCTAAACATGCTAGTTCTACTACATAGCATGCCTGAGGGAAAAGAAATACGATAAGAAAAACCCTCAAACGAATAAAAAATTCCCCAAAAATCACAAGTACTCCCCTCCCCTTTTTGAAAAGTAGCTTCGTCCCCGAAGCATGAACTACAAGAACATAGGGAAGAGAACATACCTGTGGCACTCGAGGCGCTCCTGTCATCCTGCAGAGGCTATACCTCCATTACAATCATGGTGCTAGCGGTGGCCGGCGCGCTCAATAATGTCTCAATCGGGGGAGTGGTTCCCCCCTCAGTAGTCGTGGCCGCTTCTACAACCTCTGTAACAATCTGGGTTGGATGTGGCTCACCCGAAGGGTCACAACCACTAGCAAGCTCGGTCTGATCCATGGTGGAGCTACCTGCTCCTCTAGCTTGCTCCGGCAGCTCAGACAAATGTGTGTCATGAGTCCGCAGGCTCTCTGCTCTGGTCCACTTGTGCTCTTTTCTCTCCTTCTTCCTTCTCTTTATCAAGCTCTCCTATCCAGCATCCTCAGTGGCTCTTTTCTTCCCCTTATCACCAGCAGCTGCCGTCGGCTCCCAATAT
The DNA here is from genome assembly GCA_018107945.1 of Datura stramonium. NCBI lineage: Eukaryota > Viridiplantae > Streptophyta > Magnoliopsida > Solanales > Solanaceae > Datura > Datura stramonium. The sequence continues at coordinate 745,998 of JACEIK010000039.1, read as the reverse complement.
GTTGCAAAATCAATCTCCTTATCAGGCTCGGCATCAAGGTCCGAAAGAGTGGGGGCTGCTGTAACTGTCGGTTGTCGTGATGACAACTCGACTACTTGGCTCCAAAGAGCCACCGATTCTGCACGGAGACTGTTGGTATCTGCCTGCTCCACCATTCGTACATTGAATCGGCTCTCAAATCTGTCTAGGAGAGCATGTAGAGCCTGAGCTGCTGCCTCTATCTCTGACTTGACCCATGGCTTTACATTTTCCATCATGGCATGAATCTTTCGCTCTTCCATGGTCAATTGTTTGGCCAGCTTATGAAGGAAGTCCTATGGAACCAAAACATGCCCTGCTGGTGTCTGAGTCCGCAGGCTAGGCTGTGGTGCAACAGAGGTGCTAGGGGTTGACTCTGAATGACCAGCGTCTATAGCTGGTGTATCGCTATGCTCCTGTGTAATGGGGACATTCACCTGTGTGTCCCTGCTGGCTGGACTGCTAGAATCACGGTAGGAATCCTGGCTCGGCTTACCAGGTTCATCTCATCTCGAATAAGCCCTATGTCTGCAATCCTCTAGCCTCCAATTAGCCGCTCCTCTCCCCGTCGTACTAGCACCCCTGCCTATTTACATAACCTGAATACAAGACTCGGGAATGGGATAGTAGTGCTCACTCCCATTGCCCGATCTCATATCTCATCTGCGATGATCCTTGGGATATTGATGGCGTAACGGGACATGAGGCATGCCACCAAAGTTGCCCTATCAACACTCAATGTGTTATTGTTGACTGTGGGTGCTAACCAATGGAGTACTAGTGTACAGTAGGTTTTTTCTATGAAATTGAGCGAGTTCTTTATCACCTGCTTTCCACTAGTAACCCACTCAGCTTTTTCCTTGTTCTTAGTAATCACCTCTGCCAGCCATTTCAGCTGCCTCTGCCGTTCCTCCAAACCCAGCTAATTAATTTGCTTCATTGCCTTCACCCTGTACTCATATTCTGGCATCGTTCTTGTAGGCAGGAACTGAGGTCCATATAAAATTCGAGCGATGGTTCACTCATATATATCAACCTCGCGACCTCGAACCACAACACTCTCCAGACGGGGCTGGTCTTTTTATTTTCTAACCCTCCTCCGCCTTTATCTCCATGGTGGCCAAATAGTTGGCGTAGAACTCCTAGACTATTTCTGCTGTATACTGGGATGGAGTCTTGGCCATCCACTTGAAACCATAGAAACTGAATATCTGCTTCATCTCCTCAACTTCTTTGAGTGAGTTAGTGAGGATCCACGACTCTTCTTGGATGCTCCTCTTTGGCTTATTTTTGGCAATGAGAGAAATGCCCTGCTCATAGATCTCTCTACCTCCCAGTGCTCTCCACCGGACTGTGCGTTTCTCTCTGGGTGGGGTATGTTCCTGTGCAGCATTAGGAGCCTCCTCCTCAGATTCTTCACTACCACTCTCCTCTCCAGTTTGGGTCTCTCCTCACCCTTCTTCAGCATTTGAGTCGTTTCCCGACTCCTGATGTTCTTCTCTAGCTCCCTCCTTAGACTGGGGAGCTTGAGCAGATGTGGCAGTGGCTGCTTCGGCTTGGGACTTTGCTTTTTCCCTAGTGGTTCTGGTTCCATCAGTGTCAGAGGTGTCTATCTGGTAGTCCTCAAGTGAACCACTAGGGGAATTGCCTGCTTGTCCAGTCTCGAACTTAGATGTTTCATCAATTAATGTTCCCTCGACTGTTGCTTTGGTTTCCTTTCGCTTCTGTGTCATTGTACCTGTAGAAAAAGAAGTTAGCATTCCATTTTTGAAAAAGAAGAATTAGAAAGGAAGGTTTCAGATTTTCATCACGGGTCAACAGTACGGGTCGTACCATGAAGGTACGACTTGTATGAAGTCCCAAAAACTCTGCATGTTTATTATGGCTCAGAGGTACGACGCATACCACGAAAGTACGACCCGTTCCTTGAGTCTTCTGATGGAGCCCCAATATTATTATTTTTATGTATTTTTCCACGAATCATGGTACGACCCATAGGTCGATTCCACGAGTCGTAGGAAGGACTTTTCTGTGCACCCTTGTTCAATTATGTGGTACGAGTGCTCAGTATGACTCGTAGTGACAAACAACGATCCGTACTGTGCTTCATACCACTTTCAGTCCTTAGCCAAATTTCTTTTTCTTTTTCAGTGTGCAAGGGTTCTCTTTACGCTTTTTTGGGTACTCAGATTTCCCCTAGGTCTAGGCATATCATTCAATCAATTTAACGCATGCTCATTCCTCCCCTTTTAAATCACTACCCGTAACTCATTGTGAATGGTTCATGCCCTAAGTTCATCAACATTATAATGTATCTCCCAGTCATAAACAGTTTCCTAACACCCTGATCATTGTCTTTTTATTCAATTTTTTTTTCAAGCATAACTCATGACTTACAAGGGTTTTGACACCATCACTTTCAGCATATGGTTTTCATCAATATTCAAAACAATACACTTACTTGTTAGATGCTTCTTCGACTGGTAATCAATATTTAGGGTTTAGAGGAACTTGGTTTGAGCAAGAAATTTGCTTGATTCTTCTGTTGTTTGAGTTATGGGTGTGTGGGGAGAGTGAGTGTAGGTCGTGAGTAGTGGGTTATTTTTGTGGGAGAAGGGTCAGCTTAGGTTTGAGATTTAAATAGGTTAGGGGTGGGGGTAGATTTAAAAATCTGGGCCGAGTCGGGTTAAGTTGTTTATTTTACTCGTCACGACTCATAGCACGAGTAGTAGGAAGTCCCTACGACTTGTAAGTTAGAATTTTGAAGACTTACCAGGGGACCTACGAGTGCATCCTATGACTCGTACAATTGGGGTACGATCCGTATGATGACTCGTAGGTCAGAGCTTTGAATTATTTCTCTGAACCTCACCACGACTGCTGCTATGGCTCGTGGGATACCATCACGAGTCGTACTGAGAGCCATAGCAGCTGCTGTTTCAGCCTCCTATTTTTGGTTTCCCTACACACTAAGCACAAATTAGTTCAATAACTTGAGTTTCCTTGCAAGAAGCGCTTGATTTAACATTGCGGAACGATGCAGGTGGCTTGGTTACTCAGACTTCACCAAGCCACCAATTGGGTTGCCTCCCAAAAAGTGCCTGATTTAACATCGCAGCATGACACAAGTCTCTTGACTACTCAGAATTCGTCAACTGACTCATATTTATCCTCCACTGCTGAGATTACCCTATATTCCTTGGGTTGATTCATTGTCAAGCAAATGTTGAAAGTGACCTCTTCTTTGTTTAATCTGAACTTTAGCAGGCCAGCGTCCACATTTACTAGAGCCCTCCCGATTGCAAGGAATGGTCGCCCCAAAATGATGGGGACCTCATAATCAACCTCACAATCCAAAATTACGAAGTCTGTTGGGAATATAAATTTGTCTACCTTGGAAAGCATATCGAATAGGATTCCCATTGACTTTTTATCAGTTCTGTCAGCTATCAGTAACCGCATGTTGGTCAGTGTGGGGGCTCCCAATCCCAATTTCTTGAACACTGCCAAGGCATAAATTAATGCTAGCTCCCAGATCGCAGAGTGCCCTTGCGAACTCGACATTGCCAATTGTGCACGGTATAGTGAAAGCACCTGGGTCTTCCTTCTTCTGAGCTAGGACCCTTGTAGCTATGGCAATGCAGTGATGTACATTGTCAACAGGCTCATAGCTTACTAATATCTTCTTACTCACCAAGTCCTTCATAATCTTCGCATATCCTGGCATTTGTTCTAATGCCTCGACCAATGGTATGTTCACAGATAGTTGCTTTAGCATTGAGAGGAATTTATGGAACTTACCATTTTCCGGATTTTTCTTCATTCTTTGAGGGAACGGTGGCGGTGGTCGTGGGATAACTTTATGCACTTTAGTCGCCCCTTGATCAATTTCAAGTTCCTTCTCACCTATCGGGGCCTCGTGCAACTCACCATTCACCATCTCAGCACTCATGTCATCTTCCTCAATTATGCTCTCTTTCTTCTGCTCAACTTCAACCGGGAAAGGGGGGTCAACTGTGGTTTTTCCATTCCTAGTCATCACCGCCATGCAATGGCCATCATTCTTTGGGTTCTGGATGGTGTTGCTAGGCAGCGTACCCTTTTGTCTAGGGTTTAGTGATGCTGACAGTTGACCAAGTGCTGCTCAATCTACTTGATGGTAGTTGCATGAGATTCCACTCTCTGTCCCATACTTGATATATCTCCTCTAATCTCCTTCAATTTCTCATCAGCGGGCCTCACCTTTTTCAACATTTCAGCCATCATGCTTTCTAACTTTGATTGCCCAGCCTCCCCCTCTCGTGCATTAGGAGGCACATAAACTCCATCCCGGTCATTGCAGTAACCATCCTTCCTTCTCCATTCTCCTTCGCGCTCACGATCGCGACTGCTATCTCTGTACCCATTCCAGTTGTTGTTGTCTCTGTACTGGTTCTGACGTTGATTTCCAAAAGCTTGGCGCCAATTGTCTTGTCCAAACGCTTGGGCGTTGGCTCGAAAACCCGCCACTTGGCTATTCAGGAAGTTTGCCTCTTCCTCAGAATCAGAGTGATCAGCTCCTTTCTCCATTCCTTGAATTCCTACTGCATTTACCTTTTTGGATCCAGCTTCTATAATATGCTTTGTCAGCAAGTCCAATGNATTTGCAGGTTGACAAGATCCTTTTTGGATCCAGCTTCTATAATATGCTTTGTCAGCAAGTCCAATGATGTGCGCATATGAGCCAACTCCTGGTCACTTTCTTCTTCTTTCCTTCGTTTGTCTGCAGTCAAACCAACAATATATGTACCGACCACTACATCAGCCTCCCTCGTATGCCAGGCCCTGTTCGTCTTAGTCACCCTGTCAAGAATAGTGGCAGCTTGCTCCCAGGTGTGACTCATCAACTCTCCTCCTGTCACCGTGTCCACTACAACTTTTGTGCTATTATTCAAGGACTTGTAAAATATTTCCAACAAACTATCATCTGGGATTTTGTGGTTTGAGCACTTTGTCAACTTCTTTTTGAACCTCAACCAAGTTTCATGAAGTGACTCTGTCTTAATTTGTCAGAAATTGTAGATCTCATCCTTTAGCTGCAACATTCTGGAGAGGGGAAAGAATCTCTTTAAAAAGGCCCGTTTGAGCTCCCTCCAGTTGGTTATGGAGTCATTGGGCAACTTCGATAACCATAACGTGGCTTCCCCTGATAGAGAGAAAGAGAAAAGTCTGAGCCGTATGGCATCCTGGCTTACTCCGGTCAACCTGTATGCCTTGCATATTCCTATAAAGTACATCAAGTGCAGGTTGGCGTCATCCGCTGCATGACCAATGAACACCCCTCTCATGTTTAACAATTGAATAATGATGCTCTTAATGTCGAATTTGGCCCTAGATGGCAGTGGTGGTGGCACAATTGCTCCAGTCGACCCAACTTCATCAATGTCTAGGTCCTCATCATTGAAAACCTAAGGGGCAAATCTATGAGCTCTGTTGCCCCTCCCATGTCGACCAACATTTACAACTTCTTCTCTGCCATCATCCGCATCCTGTAGTGCAACTTGCCGAGCTAACTCGGCTTTCCTAGCTTCTTCAGCTATGCGGGCTTCTCTTTTATCTTGGCTCTCCATTCTGTGCAGTGCTCGTTCGATTTCTAGATTTAATGGAATAAGGGGATCTTCTCTACTCCGAGTACTTGGAATTCACTGGAGAACGACCTGTGAATCAAAAACAAGAAGAAAAAAATTAATTAAGGAAATAACTACCAAAAATCCAAATACAAGCAAATAATCTAGTCTTAGCTGTACTCTTCGACAATGACGCCACTTTTTGATAACACTCAAACCATACCTCCCACCGAAGGATGAATCAGGCGTTGTCAATAAAGAACCCAACAAAGGTTGAGGTCGATCCTACAGGGAATAAGGAAGAGCTAGATTACAACCGATAAGTGAACTTGTTAGGTAGTTACTCCAAAATTGGGGGATTCTAAAGAAAAGCAATAATAAAAACAATTATCAAAAGTTCATTTTTGAATCAATATTAAACGATAACTAGGGTTTGTGTTCCCCACGGATTCATAACTGCTTTAGGTATACACTCGTGATCATCACCAATACTTACTTACAAAACTGATAACAAAGGTTTATTCAAACGATCTACCAGTCCCTATTGAATACTATACTGAATCACTCGACCAAGTCTCATGAACGGTTTCAAACTATCCCTTATCACCAAGTTCCAGATTTAACTATCCTGCGACCACAACTCAAGTTAATACAATGATCATCAAGATCAAGGCTCTATTGTAATTCTCTTTTCCTAATCTCTACCTCTTAGACCAAAGAAAGCAAAGAATTCATGCAAGTCCTAACGTTGTACACCATTAAGAGACGTTTAAGCATGAAGAGAATACAATACAAGCATTCAGTATTGGTTTAGAATCACTTTTCCCACAACCCTAGCTATGGAGGTTTTAGTCTCTCATAGTTGCAAGGTTGTGTTTTGCATTCATGATTACAAACATAAATCAATACTTACAACTATGGATGAGAGAAAAAATTTCTTTTAATAAATCAGCAAAATCTTCAAGAACAAGTAACAAGAACAAGTAGAATTCAAGAAAAGATTGATCACAAGTCAAATCAACTCAATTCTCTCCTTTCTCTATGTTTTCTAACTATTCTCTAACCTCCACTAACGTTTTTTTTGAAAATAAAACATAAAACATATTTATACAGACATAAAAATCTTTTTCCTAGGGTAACAAGGTGAATTTCCATATCTGGTGCCGCCAATGCCACGACCGATCCTATGACCCGTACAATGAACCTAGAACTGTACCTTCCTCTCATACATTATTTACTGGCTGAATTTTGGCTAAGTGTTGGACCCTGGTATGACTCGTACCTGTGTCCTACGAGTTGTACTGTGCTTCCGTGGCTTGACTCTGAGACTTTGAAATTTTTCGGAAGTCCATCAAAAGTGCTATGGTACGACTCGTTCCTTCGTTCTACGACTTGTACTGTCTATCCATAGCAGGAGTCATCCTCTTGTGAAAATCTTCTGAATCTTTTCACGACATCTTCACCACGAATCATAAAAGCTTTGTACGACTCGTATTGATACTCATATAATACACCTCTTCATCCTTAGCCTTTTTCAACTTCTCATGGCCAGTAGTACGACTCGTAAGACCTTCCTACGGCTCGTACTGTGAACTATGAGTTGAGCCTATTTTGTACACTTTCAGGCTATATTTTGCACATTTTAGCTCCAACACCAATTTATCCTGCAACCAAAGGAAAAGTGCCTTATATCCACATAAATATACCTAAGTACATGCTATTTTCTCAGTTTTGAACATCGAAAGTGCTGTAAATCCACAACACATCAATGTTCAGGCCCCACGACTCGTTAGATCGGTCGTGGGGTGGGGTGAGTAAGATAAGGGAAGGAAGAGAGGTAGTTTACTTTATGGGAGGACCCCATGAGTCTTGTTCAGTCACCACGATTCACGGGGAGGGTCGTGAGCAGCAGGATGAAGCAAGGTAAGAATCAGAGGTAGTGCACATCATGGATGGTGACCACGAGTCATGGTCACCAGGTAACGAGTCGTTATGTCTTCCGTTACGAGACCAGAAGACTTGAGAAACAGTGTACCTGACGGACGACTCCACGAGTCATGGCCCTTGATGACGACTCGTTAGGTCCCTCTTTAGGAGCAACTGGCAGTTATTTTTGCGATTTTTGTAAGAGATTTTCCATAATTTCTAAGTTCCTAAGGCCTAAACTACGTCATTTTGAGTTATGAATGATGACTTTTAAAGGGGTTAAATTCATTTTAGGCCATTTACATTCATGCATGCAAGGTAGAAGGTGAGAGAAGGTGATTAATCCTAGTGTTCCTCAATTTCTCTTCAATTTCTTCTTGGGCAATCAAAGAAGTGTAAGAATCAGCTACTAACAGGTATGTAAGGTTGTGAATGGGTGTTTTCGTTCACACCCATGCCCAATCTCTCCTTATGCATGAAGTTTTGCTTAAAAATCTTATGGAGTTTTATCTTAAATCTTGTGGAATTCTAATGATCTATCCATGGGTTACTACTTCTCTTGTTTTACACCATATTTTATGAATCATGATCATATTTTACAACTAATTCGATTATAAATTTATTGATTTCAATTTCTATTAAATTATGCCTAATTATGTAAGTTCTATGATGAATCGGGTTACAATATTTACTTCAATGTTGATATTCATAAATCCATCATGATTTATGAGTCATAATATGGATTTTCTAAAATTCCCATTATGAAGTTATGATTTAAAAAGTCTATACATGATTTACAAGTATGCATGAACCTTATGATTTATTAATTATGTTTTGACCGACTCACGGGCCTTGCCCTCATGGCTAGGTCATGTATTTACAAGAATGATTACGATTATCATGATTTAACTAGCCCATGAATCTCATTCATATTATACTATGAGTACTATATATGTTTTGGGAGTAGTATTTAACATTGAGTAGGTTAGAGGCCCAGGTTTTGCCCCGAATATCAGAACTATGTGCCACCGTAGGACATGATGGGACCTCCCTTATGACCGTCCCCTTTTCCCAAACGGGCCCTTTAATGTGTGATATCACACCCTTCACGATTCTACCCTTGACAAGGTACGGACACTCTCCCAACTAGGGATTTACAAGTCAGGCTCCATGTGTGCTCATATGGGGTATGTCGGTTAGAAGAATCTTTCATTATTCCTCATGAATTCAATTATGCATTTTTATCATTCTTGATATATATATATATATACACATACATATGTTCTAAAGCAGGTTTTACCCAATGTTCGGTCTTCTTATGATTATTAAATTTCAGCTTTGAGTCATTTAATTGAGATGTAAAGTTTGGATATGTTTGGATCATGATTTCAGAATATGGCATGCAATGCACCACTCTCAGATTCTTGCCTTCATTACATTTACAATATGCATGATTTAAATGATTTTACTTATATAAGCGTTTTACTTACCTTGCATACTCGATATATTTTACGTACTGACCGCATACTCTATGCTGTATCGTTTCATGATACAGGACCCAGCTCTCAGGCCCAGCTCCGTTCGTAGTCAGTCTCCAGGGTTAGCATCTTATGTTGTGGTGAGTCCTCATCTCCCGAGGACTAGACTTATTCAGATTTTCTCTATGTATTTTCAGTTTTTGTTTTGTTAAGTTAGTTGGGGGTCTTGTCCCATCAACTCTTCATGTTTAGAGGCTTTTCAGACATATGGATGTATTCAGCTTCAAATTGTGTATTATGATGTTATGTTTAATCTAGAATTCCGCTATGATTATCTTGTTGATTCTTCTATTTTATTGATCGAGTTAGATGTATGATTATGCCATGGTTCGACTTGGAGTCTCTCGGGGCTCCTTGTCCTGTGTTGCAATCCGAATCTCCATTCAGGTCGTGACAGTGATGCTGAAGGCGACGGTCCATCACCCTCCTAAAAGGTCGTAGGTCCCATCGTCCCACTTGCACCAGACCTGCAACTTTAGTTCTTTTTCCTTCAAGGAGACATTTCAAAGCTCAAGGTGTTACAATATCTCCCCGTTGGGAACATTCATCCTCGAATATTGACTTAAGCATACTGGAAGGCTAGGAAAGGAACTGCAATCCCAAAACTGAACAACCATAGCTGAAAACTGACGGAGTGACTGACTTCGGACTAAAATGAATGACTGATCTGAATTCATGAAAAACCCATGTATGCAATGACATGAAAGAAACTGAGCGACATGAACTTGACATAAAACTAAATAGAGTACCATGGAGGAAATTGGTACCTCATGTTAGAACTGAGCCGAAAGAGAAAAGATGTGAGTATTTAGCCATCATATCTGCTTCGGCTTTCCATGTAGCTTCCACAACAAGATGATTTCTCCATAATAGTTTCACTGAAGCCACTTCCTTGTTCCTCAACTTCCAAACCTGATGATCAAGGATCTCAATCAAAACCTCCTCATAAGTAAGGCTATCCTTCATACCAATGCTCTCTACCAGAACAACTAAGGCTGGATCGCCAATGCTCTTCTTCAATAGAGATGCATGGAAAACCGGATGCACCAAAGCTAGCTTTGCTGGTAGATCCAACTCATATACCACCTTGCCAACTCGCCTCAAAATTCTATAAGGACCAACATATTGGGGACTAAGCTTCCCTTTCTTACCAAATCTCATAACTCCTTTCATGGGAGATACCTTCATAAACACCTAATCATCAACTTCAAACTCAAGCTCTCTCCTCCTAACATTCGCATAGGACTTCTGATGACTCTGAGCTATTTTCACCCTCTCCCTAATAAGCTAAACTTTCTCCATCGCCTCATGAACTAAATTTGGACCTATCAACATAGCCTCATTTACCTCAAACCATCCAATAGGTGACCTACACCTCCACCGTAAAGAGCCTCAAATGGAGCCATCTGAATGCTGGAGTAATAACTGTTATTGTAGGAAAAATCAATGAGAGGCAAGTGATCATCCCAACTACCCTTGAAATCAATCACACACGCTCTCAATATGTCCTCAAGAGTCTAAATGGTCCGCTCGGCCTGACCATCTATTTGCGGGTAAAAAGTTGTACTAAGCTTCACCTTTGTACCAAGTCCCTTTTGTAATGATCTCTAAAACTGAGAGATGAACTGAGTACCCCTATTTGAGATGATGGACAAAGGGACTCCATGCAACCAAAACAACTCCTGAATGTAAAGTCTAGCATAATCCTTGGCTGAATCCGTAGTTTTGAACGGTAGGAAATGTTCTGATTTGGTTAACCTGTCCATAATTACCCATATAGAGTCATACTGTCGGCGTGTACGAGGCAAGCCTGCAATGAAGTCCATATTGATCTCTTCCCACTTTCAAGTAGGAATGTTGATATCCTGAAGCACACCTCTAGGTCTCTGATGCTCTACCTTTACCTGTTGGCAATTCGGCCATAGCCACAAACTCTGCTATGTCCTTCTTCATGCCATTCCACCAATAGACTTCCTATAAATTACAGTACATATTGGTGACACCTGGATGGATAGAGTACCGAGAGCCATAAGCCTTGCTCAACATCCGCTCTCTCAAGTCATTCACAGCCTGAACACAGACTTGTCCTTGATATCAGAGTACACTATCTCCCTCTTGGGAGAAAACCTCTACTTCCTGATTCCAGACTATTTCCTTCAACTTCACTAGGATAGGATCCTCATCTTTCCTACCTTTGAATTTCGTCACCAATGAAGATTCCAACCCATTATAAACAATAACAACACCATCCATCGAATCTGTAAGGCAAACCTCTAAATGATCAAGCCCATGGACATCCTTCACCAACTCCTTTCTCCCATTTTTGACATGAGAACACACTCTCCATGGACAGCCTACTAAGAGCATCCGCCACTACATTGACCTTGGCCGAATGATAAAGGACACTCATGTCATGGTCCTTGAGAAGCTCTAGCCATCTCCTTTGCCGCAAATTCAAATCCTTCTAAGTAAACACGTACTTAATGCTCTCATGGTCTGTGAATACATCCACATGCAGCCCATACAAATAGTGCCTCCAAATCTTCAAGGAAAACACCACAGGTGCAAACTCTAGGTCATGCATTAGATAATTCTTCATGAGTATTAAGTTTTCTAGAGGAATATGCAATGACCTTACCATGTTGCATCAACACATAATCAAGACCAACCCTAGAAGAATCAAAATACACAACAAAGCCATCTATGCACTCCGGTAGGGTCAATACTAGGGCTGAAGTGAGTCGAGTCTTTAACTCCTAAAAACTCTTCTCACAAGCATCTGACCACTGGAATTTAAACTTCTTCTGGGTCAAATTAGTCAATGGTGTTGCAATGGATGAAAATCCCTCTAGGAACCTCCTGTAGTAGCCAACTAGACCCAAGAAGCTCCTAATATCTGTAGGACTAACAGGTCTAGGCCAATTCTTTACCGCCTCTATCTTTTGAGAGTCCACCTGTACACCCTTACTAGACACCTCATGACCCAAGAATGCTACCGAGTTCAGCCAAAACTCACACTTGTTTAATTTAGCAAACAATTGGCGATCCTTGAGAGTCTGCAACACAATCTTCAAATGAGCGGCATGCTCCTCCTCGCTCTGAGAATATATGAGAATATCATCTACGAAGACAATCACAAATATATCCAAATACTGCTTGCAAGAACACCCTGTTCATAAAGTCCATAAAAGCTGCAGGAGCATCCGTTAGTCCAAAAGAAATAACGATAAACTCATAGTGACCATACCGAGTCTTGAAGGCTGTCTTCAGAATGTCACTATCCCCAACTCTGAGCTGGTGATAGCCGGATCTGAGGTATATCTTTAAAAAGCACTTAGCACGCTGAAGGTGGTCAAACAGGTCATCTATCCTGGGAAGTGGATACTTATTCTTGATTGTGACCTTGTTTAACTATTGATAATCAATGTACATCCTAAGGGAATCATCCTTCTTCCAAACAAAGAGAATTGGGGCACCCCATGGAGACTTTCTAAGCTTGATGAAACCCTTATCTAGGAGATCCTTCAGCTGCTCTTTCAACTCCTTTATCTCGAATGAGCCATTCTGTAAGGAGGAATGGATATGGGCTGCATATAAGGGAGAAGGTAAATACCAAAGTCAATATCCCGCTTGGGTGGGACTCTTGGTACATCATCTGGGAACACCTCCGGATACTCACATACAACAGACATTGACTGAAGAGTCGGGGTCTCGGACGCAGAATTCTTGACCCTAACTAGATGGTATACACAACCATTGGAGATCATATTCCTGGACTTGAGGTAGGAAACAAAGAAACCTATAGGCACATCTGTACTATCCTTCCACTCTAGGACCAGTTCACCCAAAAATCGAAACTCTATCGTACGGGTCCTATAATTGACTGAAGCATAACAAGCATATAACTAATCCATACCGAATATAACATTAAAATTGGTCATATCTAACTCCACTAAGTTAGTTGAGGTGAATTTTTAAAGAATCATGACAGGGCAAATTCCTATATAGCCGTCGAGCTAAAACTGGCTCACCGACAGGAGTAGAGACTGAGAAGGATTCTAATAGAATTTCGGGATTGACTCCGAAACTAACAACAACATAAGGAGTAAAAAAAGATAATGTAGCCCCTAGATCTTACAGTGTGTATACATCAAGATGAAATNTCTTACAGTGTGTATACATCAAGATGAAATACTCATAATATACTAGTAACCACATCGAGTGAGCACTCCTGCTCTTGTCGAGAAGAAAATGCATAGAACCTATTCTGGCGCTATCTGCCACCTACACTAGAAGAGGCTCCCTACTGAAGTGGTGGTTGGGGAATGGCCTCTACATCTCCCTGCCTAGCTAACGGGAAATCTCTATGCACATGTCTAGGCTTTCCACACCTAAAGAAAACATATGAGCCAACCAAGCACTCTCTTGGGTGGTTCTTACCATATTTCCTGTAAAATGGGAAAGTGCGCTTTATTATCGTGTTTTTTTGGCCGTTAGAACCTGAAGCCCTGCTCCTATGATCACCTTGAGGTTTGGATGGAACACTAGCTGATGATGGGGGACTGAGGACCTTGGTGGGACTGAGGGCGATGTTCACCACCGAATCTCTGCTAGAAATGCCCATAGATCCCTATCCTGGCCTTCTTTTCCACTCTCTCCTTCTCCTTCATCTGCTTTACCTCTATCTGCTAGGCATATATGATCAGTGGGGAGATATCTATATCATTAATCAGCATGGCGGTCTTGCACTCCTTGACCATCAGCCACCCCATTCATGAACCTGCTCATACGAGCCTTTGAATCAGCAACCATCTCCAGGGCATACTTGGACAACTGGTTAAACCTCAGGGCATACTCCTTAATAGTCATGTCATTTTGCTTCAAATTGTCAAACTCGGTTGCCTTTGCTTCCCTTAACTCTCAGGGAAAGAACCTGTCTAGGAAAGCCGTAACAAACTCGTCCCAGCTAACAGGAACTACACCAACTCCCCTGCTCTCATTCCACTGTCGGAACCAAATATGAGTAACCCCCTTGAGCTGATAGGAGGCAAGGTCTGCACTATCCTCCCCTGAAACAACCATCACCTGGGTAATCTTCTGGATCTCCTCAATAAACTCATGTGGGTTCTCATCCAACTTTGACCTAAGAAACTTAGGTGGGTTTATCCTGATGAAGTCTTGCACCCTAGCCTCTGCCGCATTCCCATTTTGGTTCACATGAGCCAAAATCTGCTAATTGACCTGGGTAGTCATGGCCTGTGCTAGCATCTAAAATACCGCCATAAACTTGGCATGAGTATCCTGATCCGATGAAGGCTCAACTGGAGCTGGTGGGGCTGGCTGATGCCCATCTCCATTGCCATTGCCATTTCTTCTTCCATTGACTCGACATGGATGCATATTTTTATAAATGCATATAGAACGAGTTAGAGGAATAGAGAGGTGTACTTCATCGCATGACATAGATCATGAAAGAAGGAAAATTTCCAAAAATATCTCATAGTCTCTTCCCTATAAGTGTAGCGCGATTCACACCCATGAAAAAAAACTCTACTTAACGTGGCTTTGTGACACCCTAGGAAACACCTAAAACTTTTCCTTGATACCATGTTTTTCATGACCCAAGCTGAGACCCTAGACTGAGACACGAGACCTAGAACTACGAATGGCTCCACGCTAACCCATGACACATACATAATATGATTTGAGAGCATTGCTACGCGGAATTAAAGTATAAACATAATATAAACGGAAGTCAAGAACGTACAACATAAAACATAAGGAAAGACTAACAGTCAACAACTTTGATCATATACTACATAACCATCTGAAAGCCTTTAAACGTAAGATGAGCTGATAGGAAAACACCCCTAACTAGCTTGATAAGTCTGAAACTACAAGTCATATACATAAAGCATAATCTGATAAATGTCCTCAGAAGATGAGGACTCGCCAAGATTGGAATAGAGCTGGACTGATCGGGAGCTAGCTAGCAATGGGACAGAGATAGATAACTTGAACCTATATCATGAGATGACATAGCATAGAGTATGCCATCAGTACTTTGAATATACTGTGTATGTAGAGAAAGTAAACATGCTAGTGATACAGTAGTATGAAATCATGAATATAAATCAAGATAGATCATGGGAGTAAAGCAACATGCTAAAAGCCATATTCTTGAAATAAGCATAATCATGATCTATTCATTCATATTTGTGAAATCATAAGTAAAAACTTATAAGATGATCAATGGGTCAAATATACTATAAAACATAATATTGTAAGACATGAACATGCGTATCTGAAAACATAAGGAATAATAGGACGCTTCGTCTTAACCGAAACTATTATGATAGAGCTTAAATGATGTCCCAACTATCTCGCTCAAGTGGGCAGAGCCATCCCAAGCTTTCCAAGGCTAGGAACAATTAAGGCATGATATCACTTGTGAGTCCCTGTAGGGTTCGAACATGAATATATACCTATGGTGTCACATAGTTATGAGACTCAGGATTTGCCTGAACCCCTAGCCTATTCAGTGCTAGACAGGACTCTAAAAAATATGCACATGGCTCATAATTATTATCGAGAAAATATAGTTGAACTTGCATGTGCTAGCCGCAACATGAAATCATAATCATAATCATAATTATATTTGACATGTGGGAGATATTCGTGAAAGGGTGCCATAGAGTTGGCCATGATACTTGAACTTGAATTTCATGAAGAATAATGTATGCTTGAATCAAACTTCATAACTTCAAAATTAGGGAATCATAAGTTAAGAATTCATAAATATTTATGCATACTTGATAATTCATCATACTTGAAATCATGGACTCATAAGCTTGAAATTTATAAATCATGCATAATAGGGCATAATATTCATAAATTTGAAAGCATGCATTAAGAAGTAAATTGAGGGCTAAACCTGAACGAATATCCATAGAACATCAATTGAATCATGAAAGGTTTTAACCCATTGATATAACATGAAAGATTTCATGAAAATTGGATAAAACCCTAAAATTTTAACTTGACATGCTTAGAGACTTGAAGTCGTAGAATTGGGATGCAATTGGGAATGAGGGTGGAAGAATTTTCCCCATTCATAACCCTACATACTTGGGTTTGATGAACTTGCAACCAAATTTTAAGACCCAAAGAATATTTGGAAGAAACTTGATGAAGAAACATAGCCTTGATCTTTCCCAACCTTGGTGTATGAGAGGAATGAGGAATAAGCTAAGTAAAACCCTCAATTATACCCTTGAGGATCCCCAAAATGAGGTCACTCAGGGATTAGAAGCTTAGGAAATTATAAAATTGTCCCTAAAAGTCACGCTGAATTTAGATAACTGAGCGTCCCCACAGTGTTCGTGATGGGCCGTCACTCGCCCAACGGTCCATCACCCTTACCGTCAACCCTAACTAGAAAAGGGTCTTGACTAGCCTTTGATGACGGTTGAAATGATGGGCCATCACTCCCTCGATGGTCCGTCAGGTCCTCCGTCACTTAGGGGACATCGAGGCCTGACCACGATGCCACAACTGACAGTCCGTTTCTAGGCTGACGACTGTCGAACTTGCTGTCTGAGTGCGACGCCCTAGGCGATGGTTTGTCGCCCACCTGACAAGTCGTTGGCCCCATTGTCATACCTGCACCAGACCTACAACTTTAGTTTTTTTCCTTCAAGGAGACATTTCTCGGCTCGAGTTGTTATAGTCAAAGTTCCCCAACCTCTTCGGCAGGCCAACCATGAAGTCCACCACTATCATCTTTGACTTTCACTCTGGGATGGGCATCCTCTTGAGTATCCCCCAAGTCTTCTGATGCTCATAATTTACCTACTGACAGTTTTAGGCACTGGGAGACATGCCCGGCAATGTCTCTCTTCATTCTACTCGACCAATAGTGCCGCTTCAGGTCATGATACATTTTGGTAACCCAGGATGGACAGAGTACCTCGAGTTATGCGCTTCTAACTAGGGCTGGCCAACAAGACGGGACGTCCCTTCCTGAGTTCAGGTCTCTGCAGTCCTGGTTCTGATTGGCCCAACTTAGATTATGTGATACAGGGGTTGGAACACGGGACACGATGGGATGATTTTTATTACCGGGTGTCCCGGACTGATTCATTCTGTTACCGGCTCGATTCGTTCCGGTACCGGCCCAAAATTTTTAAATTTTTTTAAAATTATAGCCGTTGGGGTGGGGTCCCCCAACATCTTTATTCCCTCTTTTCAGCCCACAAAAGCCCCCCCTTTAATTATTTTTACACCCAATTGTTTTAGAAATTACACTTTGGTACTTTTTAAAAAACTATAGATACCCCCATAATTTATTCACAAATTCATAATTCATCTTTTCTCTTCTCTATTACACACTCACTCTCTCAATTCTCAATTTCTCATTCTCAAATCTCTCAACAATCTACATTCTCTAATTCTCCAAATTTCAAAATTTTTAATTTTCAAATTCAAATTGTTTTAGTTATTTTAGTTTCGAGTTTCAAGTTGCTCTTGCTAGTTGCTACATCAATTTTTAAATTTCGACTATTGGTTATAATCGTCTGTTTTTACGCAGACGTTTGGTACGTTCGCTCCATACTTACTTTTGTTATTTATTTATTTATTTTACACATTTAATTTTCTATATTATTTATTTAAATATACTTGTGTTATATTTATTTAATCATAATTTTAGTTGTGTTATATTTATTTGTTCCTAAATTATAATATGGATTCTGAAAAAAAATTCTGAAAAAGGAAAGGGTGTTCTATTTAAGGTTTCAGGTGCATTTTATTAGTACTAGTAAAAAAAATATAGGTTCTAGTTCTACTTGTAAAAAAATTGGTGGTTCTTCTTCAATGCCTAGAGTTAGAATTAATAATAAAGATTTTACGCAATTTGATAGTACTCCTATTAATATTACTTCGGATACTCCATTGGATAATGAAATTATGGAAAGGCGTTATGGTAACTTATTAGGCGAAGAATTAGATGAAGAAGTAGAAGTAGAAGTAGTAGAAGAAGAATAATTAGATAATACACCTACTAGTCCCTCTACGGA
>JACEIK010000039.1:714571-725205 GCA_018107945.1 Datura stramonium | reverse complement strand
CGTTGATGTGCTATGAATTTAGAGCACTTTCGACGCTCAAAACTGAGAAAATAGCATGGACTGAGGTGTGTTTATATGGATATAAGAAACTTTTTCTATGGTTACAGGATAAATAGGCGCTGGAACAAGAATGTGCAAAAGATAGCCTGAGCATGCAGGAAATGGGCTAAAGTTGCAGTCTCAGTACGATCCGTAGGATGATGCTACGAATCGTACTTAAGTCCGTGAAGAGTTTCAGAAGGCTGAATTGAGAAGAGTGCATCATACAACTCTCAGTACGAGTCGTACAAAAATGGGATGAATCGTAGTGCTGAGTCATGATAAAGTTCAGAAGAATTTCATAAGAGACTGACTCTTGCTATAGATACATAGTACGAGTCGTGGAGGCAAGGTACGAGTCGTACCATCACACTCATGACAATCTTCAGAAATATTGAGAATTCTCAAAGTCAGACCACAGAAGCACAATACGACTTGTGGGAAGCATGTACCAGTCGTACCAAGGTCCAACACTTGATTAATTTCAGCCGACCAAGAACATACAGGAAGCAGGTACAACCCGTACAACCCGTACAAACCTGCTATGGGTCGTAGGATAGATCGTGGCACAGACAGCACCAGTTATGGAAATTCACCTTGTTAGCGTAGGAAAAGGATTTTTATGTCTGTATAAATACACTTTATGTTTTATTTTCATTAGATAACATTAGGGAGATGATCAGAAATACTTACTTTGTAATAGAGAGTCGTGAAAAGAGGAAAAATATAGAATTTAGTTGTGATTAACCTTTTCTTTATTTCTTCTTGATCTTCATTCTTTGTTCTTGAGGATTTTTCTGATTTATTTAAAGAAGTTTTTCTCTCATCTATGATTGTAAGTATTGATTTATGTATTTAATTATGACTGCAAATCACAGTCTTGCAACTATGAGAGACTAAAACCTCCATAGCTAGGGTTGTGGGAACCAGTGTGGATTAACGAGCTAGGGTCATATAAAAGTGATTCAAAACCCCAAAACACTTGTATTGTATTCTTTTCATGCTTAAATATTTCTTAATGGTGTACAACGTTAGGACTTGCCCGAATTCTTTGCTTGCTTGAGCCTAGAGAGGTAGAGATTA
The DNA here is from genome assembly GCA_018107945.1 of Datura stramonium. NCBI lineage: Eukaryota > Viridiplantae > Streptophyta > Magnoliopsida > Solanales > Solanaceae > Datura > Datura stramonium. The sequence goes on along the minus strand of JACEIK010000039.1, from coordinate 724,083 downwards.
GGAAAAGAGAATTACAACAAAGCCTTAATATTGATGATCATTGTATTAACTTGAGCTGTGGTCGCAGGATAGTTAAATTTGGGACATATCGATAACAGTTAGTTGTAATCGCTCATGAGACCTGAGTCAGTGATTGAGTATACTCATCCAATAGGGACGAACCGGTCATTTGGATGAACTTTAGTTATCAGTTCTACAAGTAAGCATTGGTGATGATCTTGTATGTATACCCGAAGCAGTTATGAACCCATGGGGAACACAAACCCTAGTTATCTTTCATTCTTGATTTCAACCAAAATTTTAACAGTTGTTTTAATTATTTCTTTCTTTAGAACCACTAATTTGGAGTAACTAACGAACAAGTTCACTTACTGGCTTTCTAGCTCTTCCATATTCCCTGTGGGTTCTACCCAACCTCTTAGTTGGGTTCTTTATTGACAACTTTCGTTTCATACTTTAGCATGAGGTGTGGTTTGAGCGTAATTAAAAAGTGGCGCCGTTGCCGGGAAATATGGCTAAGACTAGATTATTTGCTTGTATTTGACTTTTGATAGTTATGTCCCTATTTATGTTTTTCTTTGTTTTTATTTTGTTATTCTCTCAGGATATATCAAGGGAACAACTCCTCCTTCAAATAGCCAGATGGAATATGATAAGCTGCCAATGTCTGTGGAGGAGATGATAATTATTGATACATTAGCAACTGTGACGATGAATTATGAAGGAGAAGGGATACCGGAATATCCAGAGATGGTGAATTATTTAAATGGAATGGGGTCATATAACTTCATCCCAATGAAGCTAGATTTGGATCTAAAGAATCGTTCAACGCCGTCGGCCAAGCCATCTCTGGAGGTACCACCGGTCCTTGAGCTGAAAGCACTACCTCCCCACCTCAAGTATGCATTACTCAGTGAAGAAAATACTTACCTGTCATAATCGCAACAGACTTGTTAGACAATCAGGTGGGAGCTTTGGTCAACATTCTAAAATGGTACAAAAAGGAAATTGGCTTTGTAACACCCCGAAACTTTTCTAGAACAAATTCCGACATTGCATGAAAAAAAACCCACAGGAAACCAGAATTTTTTGTCTCAGACGACCCAGACAACAGACCGTTGGTAGAACCAACGGCCGATTGTAAGGGGTCGTGGTTTGCTCAGCATATTCTTCTCCCAGAAATAACGAGCTGTTGGTAGTTCCAATGACACGTTGTAGGCAGCCGTCGTTAGACTTCCAGTGTGGGTTGGGTTTGTTCTAGGAATAAATGAGTGGAATCCACGACTTGTTATTAACACCAATGGACCATCCTTTCCACACATCGTCGAACTTAGACTTTGGCAGTGTTGACAACGAGTGGGTTCAACGACACGTTGTTGCTACCAATGAGTCGTTGTTCACTCGTTGTCTTAGGGCCCGAGTTTCCCTCTTCCAGACCACGACAGGAACCAAAGACTCGTCGATTCTCCCAACGGACCGTTGGATCTTCCTCTGATTTCAGTCTAGTAGGCTCGGCTTTAGAAACCCAGAAAGATAATTTCTAAGGGTTGTGTGTATCATCTAGTTAGGTTTAAGGATGTTGAATCCAAGCCCTCGACTATTCAATTAGTTCCAATAGTACGTGAGTATTCAGAAGTCTTCCCAAATGATTTGTCGGGAATCCCTCCCGAGCGGGAGATTGATTTTAGTATTGACCTTCTTCCCGACATGCAGCCTATATCTATTCCTCCCTATAGAATGGCTCTAGTCGAGATAAAAGAGTTGAAACAACAATTGAAGGATCAGTTAGATAAGGGTTTCATTAGACAGAGCAAGTCTTCATGGGGTGCACCAATTTTTTTTATCCAAAAAAAAGATGGTTCTCTTCGTATGTGTATTGATTATTGGCAATTAAACAAAGTCACCATCAAGAACAGGTATCTTCTACCCAGAATTGATGATTTATTTGACCAGCTTTAGGGTGCCAACTATTTCTCGAAGATAGATCTCAGGTCCTGGTACCATCAGCTCAGAGTTCGGGAAAATGACATCTCGATGACAGCCTTCAGGACACGGTATGGTCATTATGAGTTTGTAGTTATGTATTTTGGACTAACGAATGCTCCTGTAGCTTTTAAGGACTTGATGAATAGGGTGTTCAAGCCACACTTGGATATGTTCGTGATTGTGTTTATAGATGAAATCCTGATATACTCTCGGAGCGGGGAGGAGCATGCTGCTCATTTGAGAGTGGTGCTACAGACTCTCAAGGATCGCCAATTATATGCCAAATTCAGAAAGTGCAAGTTCTGGTTGGACTACATAGCATTTTTGGGTCATGTGGTATCAAGTGAGGGCATCAAGGTGGATTCTCAGAAAATAGAAGCGGTAAAGAATTGGCCTAGACTGGTGAATCCTTTAGATATTCGGAGCTTCTTGGTTTTAGCCGGCTATTATCGGAGATTTGTTGAGGGTTTCTCATCTATTGCAGCACCCTTGACCAAATTGACCCAGAAGAAGGTGAAATTCCAATGGTCGGAGGCTTGTGAGAAGAGCTTCCAAGAATTAAAGACTCGACTTACTTCAGTATCGGTGCTAACTCTATCGGAGGGTACCGATGGGTTCATGGTGTATTGTGATGCTTCAAGGATCAGACTTGGGTGTGTGTTGATGCAGCATGGGAAAGTTATAACATATGCCTTTAGACAGTCATAAGAAGAATTACCCGACCCATGATCTTGAATTGGACGCGATGATATTCGCCTTGAAGATATGGCGATACTATTTGTACGGGGTCCACGTGGATGTGTTTACGGACCATAAGATCTTATAATATGTGTTCACGTAGAAGGATCTCAATCTTTGGCAAAGGAGGTGGTTGGAGCTACTCAAGGACTATGATACTAGTGTCCTATACCACCCGAGTAAGTCTAATGTAGTAGCGGACGCACTTAGTAGACTCTCTATGGAGAGTGTGTCTCATGTGGATGAGGGGAAGAAGGAGTTGGTGAAAGATGTGCATCGACTCGCAAGGTTGGGAGTTAGGTTGGTTGACTTGACTGATGGCGGTGTTATTATTCATAACGTATCAGAATCGTCTGTGGTGACTGATGTGAAAGCTAGAAGATATGAGGACCCAATTTTGGTAAAGTTAAAGGAAGAAGTTTAGAGTCAAAAGGTAGAGATCTTCTTCAAAGGGGGTGATGGTGTGCTTCGGTACCAGGGTCACTTTATGTATTCCGAATGTTAACGATTTGAGGAGTCGAATATTGCATGAGGCTCATGGATCCAGGTGTTCTATCTATCCAGGTGCCACCAATATATATTGTGACCTATAGGAAGTCTATTGGTGGAATGGAATGAGGAAGGACATTGCAGAATTCATAGCTAAGTGCCCAAACTGTCAACAAGTAAAGGTCGAGCATAAGATACCGGGAGGTGTACTTTAGGATATCAACATTCCTACTTCGAAGTGGGAAAAATTAATATGTACTTCGTCATAGGTCTACCTCGTACTCGTCGACAATATGACTCCATTTGGGTTGTGATGGACTGGTTGACCAAGGCTGCTCATTTTTTACCGATCAAGACCACAGATTCGGCGGAGGATTATGCCAAACTATATATTCGGGAGCTAGTTCAATTGGATGGAGTGCCCTTGTCAATCATTTCAAATAGAGGAACTCAATTTACCTCTCAGTTTTGGAGGTTGTTTCAAAAAGGGCATGGTACACAGGTTAAGCTCAATACAACATTTCACCCGTAAACAGATGGTCAAGAAGAGCGGACAATTCAAACCCTCGAGGACATCTTGAGAGCATGCGTAATTGACTTTAAAGGTGGTTGGGATGATCACTTTCCCCTTATCAAGTTTTCCTATAATAACAGTTATCATGCTAGTATTCAGATGGCACGTTCGAGGCTCTCTATGGGCAGAGATGTAGGTCGCCCATTGGTTGGTTTGAAGTTGGTGAAGCGACGATGATAGGGCAAGATTCGGTGCATGAGGCTATGGAGAAGGTTCAGTTGATCAGGGACAGGTTGAAAACCACTCAGAGTTGCCAAAAGTCCTATACCGATGTGAGAAGGAGAGAATTAGAGTTCGAGGTGGATGATTGGGTGTTTCTAAAGGTATCTCCCATGAAGGGAGTGATGCGGTTTGGAAAGAAAGAAAAACTCAGCCCTCGTTATGTTGGCCCCCACCGGATTATGAAACGGGTTGGTAAGATGGCATACGAGTTGGAGTTGCCCTTAGAGATAGCTTCTGTGCATCCTGTTTTCCATGTGTCGCTCTTAAAGAAGTGTTTTGGTGATCCAGCTCTAGTTGTCCCGGTGGACAGTGTTGATGTGAAAGACAACCTTAGTTATGAGGAGGTTCCGATAGACATACTGGATCGTCAGGTTCGAAGGCTAAGAAACAAGGAAGTAGCTTCAATCAAAGTGTTATGGAAGAATCAGCATGTTGAAGGAGCGACGTGGGAAACGGTTATACCCCGGGAACCCAAAGATCAGACTCAGGAGTTGAAGCGGAGGAAAGTTGGAAATTTGGCACCAGGCACAGGACGAGTCGTGATATGACTCGTTGGGAAAGCTCAGGTGTTCAGTGAAGGAGACTGGAGAGGTGAGACCTCACGGACATGACCACGACTCGTGGTCAGGCCCCACGAGTCATTGGTTTAGCGTGAGGAAGGGGATTAAGGAAGAAAAGAAGATGGAACTGTGGTCATCACGAAAGGATCCCCACGAGTCATGGTCAGTCCCCATGATTTGTGGGGTGGGTCGTTAGCAAGCTTGGGATTTAATTTGAAGAGGCTAGGTAGTGTACCTCACGGGTGGCAACCACGACTCATGGTCACCAACAACGATTCATTGGGTCGCTCGTGACGAGCCCAGAAAATCAGTTGAAGCAGTGCACTTAACGAGCGATGTGACGAGTCATTTTTCTCAGTGACGAGTCATTAGGTCGTCCGTTAGGACCACCTAAAACTTATGTTTTGTGAATTAGTAAGGGCCTTTTTGTAATTTCTAAATGTCCTAAAGCCTAAACTACGTCATTTTAGCCTATGAAAGGTGGGTTTTTAGAGGGATAATCTATTCTAAGTCCTCATTCATGCAGGCAAGAGCATAGAGAGGTGATCGAAGGGTGAATCAAGGTTTCCTTCTTCAAATCCTTTCAATTCCTTTTTGGGCATTCAAGGGAGAATAAGAATTAGTTATTTTCAGGTATGTAAGTCTACAAACGGGTGCTTCTGTTCACACCCATGCGCAATCTCTACGAATTTATGAAAATCTATCAGAAATCTATTAGGGTTTTGAAATCGGATTTTATGAAAACCTAATGATTTACTAGTGGGATTTTATGTTTTATGAATCTCATTATATTCTATGGATTTTGATTATGTTTTCCAACGTATCTCTACTTATAAAACTATTGTTTAAATTTCTATTAAATTAATCTTATCTACACATGACCCATGGTAGGTCGATTTATGATCTTTGCTTCAATTGATAATATTTACAAGCCCAACATGATTTATGATTCGAAATATAAATTTATTCAATTACCCATTATGATTTGATGATTTTCGAGTTACATGTATGATCTATAAGTATGTATGAAACCTATGATTCATGAATTATGTTTTTGGCCTACTCACGAGACTTATGTCATGTCTAGTTCATGTATGTACGATTATGTCTATGATTATTATGATTTAACTATCCCATCAATTCATGCATGTTATACTATGAGCACTATATATGTTTTAGGAGTAGTACCAAACACCGAGTAGGTTTGAGGGCCAGGTTTCTGCCCAGGATCTCATAAACTACGTGTCCCCATAGGTATGTTGGGACCTCCTTTGTGACTGTCCCCGGCCCAATTGGCCCTTTTCATGGTGATATCACACTTTCATGGTCGTACCCTTGGTAAAGTACGAACACTCTCCCGAGTAGGGTTACAAGTGGGGCTTCATGTGTGCTCATATAGGGTATGTCAGTTAAGAGAATCTCCCACTATTCCTCATAATTTATGCATGATTACGTTTATGTATATTGTCTCAAGTCAAGTTTAATAAAGCCTTTCTCTTATGATTATGATTACGATCATATTATGAATGTTTTGAAAACCTTGAGCCTTATGATATGTTATGTTACGATATTTATGTCATGAGCATGTTGTCCTACTCTTATGATGTTTTATGAGCGTTTATATATTTTAAATGTCCGTTTTACTTACTTTGCATACTTGGTACATTCCACGTACTGACCGCATACTTTCTATGTTGTATCGTCTTATGATACAGGTTCCGGCTCTCAGGCTCATCCTCATATCTAAACCCCTTCAGAGTGTAATTTCAGCTTACTGGTGAGTCCTCATGTTCCGAGGGCCATTTGATAGACATTCATGCTACTTATGTTTCAGTCCTTGCCCGGGTTAGTTGGAGGTGTTTTCCCATCAGCCCATCATATGTAGTAGAGGCTTTCAGACAGTGTGTAGTACTCAGCGTGTGTATGTCTAGTGATTTCGTATGTCATGATATGCTATGTCACATTTACATTTTCGCTATGTTTTATGTTTAGTCTTCCACTTAATGTGAATGAAGTTAGATATGCTTATGCCATGGGTCGACTTGGGACCTCTTGGGGTTCATTGTCCCGTGTTTACGATCTGGGTCTACTCTCGGGTCGTGATAAACTTGGTATAAGAGTCATAGGTTTGAAGTGTCCTAGGGTGTCTGAAATCCGCGTTAAGTAGAGTCTTTTTCATGGGTGTGAAGCGCGCCACACCTATGATGAAGAGGCTACGACACATTTAGGAAATGTCCCCTTCTTTCATGATCTATGTCGTGTGATGAAAATTCCTTCTATTTTTCTAATTCGTGCTAACCGCGATTGCAGAATCATGGCTTCCAGAAGAATGAATGGCTGGAGAAATGGGAACGGTGAAGGCCATGGAGATGGAAGTGATCATGGGCATCAACAGGCCCCACCTGTTCAGGAGCCCCAGGCACTAGAGCTAGTTTCCCACGCTGAGTTCCGGGTGGCTATCCATATGTTGGTGCAGTCCTTGACCACTCAAGTCAACCAGCAGGCTGCTGCGCATATCCCACAAAATGGAACGACGGCAGTGACTTAGATTAGAGACTTCTTGAGGATAAACCCTCTGGAGTTCCTTGGTTCAAGGGTGGATGAGGACCCGCACGATTTCATCGAGGAGATTCTTAAGATCACCCAGGTTATGGGGGTGACTAATGGAGAATGTGTTGATTTGGCCTCCTATCAGCTTAAGGGGTGGCCCACATATGGTTCAAACAGTGGAGAGATGCTACGGAAGTGGGTGCAGGCCCTATCGGTTGGGAAGAGTTTCACACGGCATTCTTGGATCGATTCTTCCCTCGAGAGATGAGGGAGCAAAAGGTCGCAGAGTTCGTTAACTTGAAGTAGGGTGACATGTCCGTTTAGGAGTACGCATTGGATTTCACCTGTTTATCCAACTATGCACCGGAGTTGGTGGCAGACTAGAGGGCTTGGCTGAGTCATTTTGTACATGGAGTGGAAGATTATCTGGATAAGGACTGAAGGATCACCATGCTACATCGGGATATCGATTTCCCCGTATTGTGTTGCATGATCAGCAGATGGAGTCAGTGTATCGAAGGCAAAGAGAGGCCAAGAGGGCCAGGACCGATAGTTATGGGACTTCTCAAGTTAGATCAGGGGGTGGACAACATCAATAGTCTCAGCATAGGTCTATTGCTCCAGCACCATCATCGTCCAGTACGCCATCTAGATTCCGAGGGGATTGGAGGAGCAGGGCTCTAGATTTGAGAGACCAGGGCAGCATACAGGTAGAGCGCACTTTCCCAACTTGTGTGAAGTGCGGCAAGAATCATCCCAGTAGGTGCCAAGTCGGCTCGAATGCTTGGTTTGGGTGCGGAAAACTCAGACACAGACTCAGGGATTTCCTTTCAGCCAGATCAGGGGTCGGTGGAGCTCGTATGCCAGCCGCCAGTTCTGCCACTCCAGCAGCACGTCCCCCTCAGTATGGTGCCTTGACTAGTTCAGCCAACGGTCAGCGCCAAAACAAGTTTTATGCTTTAGCACCCCGTCAGGAGAAGGAGGTCTCCCCGGATGTGGTCACTAGTATGTTGAGTGTTTTTCATATTTATGTTTATGCTTTTCTAGACCCGGGGGCTACCCTGTCTTTTGTGACTCCTTATATTTCTAGTGGCTTTGGATTTAGTCCCGAGACTCTGTTAGATCCATTTTTGGTTTCTATTCCTGTCGTTGATTCAGTTGTAGCTAGGTGGGTGTATAGGGGATGCTCGATCACTATATTGCATAAAGTCACCTCCGCAGACTTGGTAGAGTTATCCATGACCGACTTTGATATTATTCTTGAAATGGATTGGTTGTATGTGTGTTATGCTTTCGTAAATTGTAGGACCCATGTAGTGGAATTCTGTTTCCCGGGTGAATCGGCTTTGGAGTCGAAGGGTGGTTCGGCTGTACCAGCAGGTCGATTTATTTCATATCTTAAGGCCCAAAAGATGGTTTCTAAGGGTTTCATGTACCATCTAGTCAGAGTTAAGGATGTTGAGTCCGAAACCCCGACTATTCAGTCAGTTTCGGTGGTGCGTGAGTATCCATAGGACTTCCCCGATGATTTGCCAGGTGTTCCTCTCAAGTGGGAGATTGATTTTGGTATTGACCTGCTACCCCATACGCATCCTATATCTATTCCTCCTTATAGGATGGCTCCAACCGAGATAAAGGAGTTGAAAGATTGGTTGAAGGACTTGATAGATAAGGGTTTTATCATATCGAGCAAATCTCCTTGGGGTGCACCAGTGTTATTTGTCTGGAAGAAGGATGCTTCTCTTCAGATGTGCATCAACTATCGGCAATTGAACAAGGTCGCCGCTAAGAACCGGTATCCTTTGCCAAGGATTGATGATTTGTTTGACCAGCTTCAGGGTGCCAAGTGTTTCTCCAAGATTGATCTAAGGTCCGGGTATCATCAGCTCTGAGTTTGGGAGAGTGATATCTCGAAGACCGCCTTCAGGACGCGGTATGCCCATTATGAGTTTGTAGTTATATCTTTTGGACTAACCAATTCTCCTGCAACTTTTATGAACCTGATGAATAGGGTGTCCAAGCCATATCTGGACATGTTCGTGATTGTGTTCATTGACGACATCCTTATATACTCTCGGAGCGAGGAGGAGCATTCTGCTCATTTGAGAGTAGTACTTCATACCCTCAAGGATCGACAGTTGTATGCAAAGTCAGCAAGTACAAGTTTTGGTTAAACTCGATAGCATTTTTGGGCCATGTAGTATCAGGCGAGGGAATAAAGGTAGATTCTTTGAAAATCGAGGCGGTGAAGAATTGGCCTAGACCGGTGAATCTTTTGGATATTTGGATATTTGGAGTTTCTCAGGCCTAGCTGGCTGCTACCAGAGATTTGTCGAGGGTTTTTCATCAATTGCCTGGGAGCGAAAAGCAAGTCCAAGGGGATCTGGAATAGG
>JACEIK010000039.1:629743-699625 GCA_018107945.1 Datura stramonium | reverse complement strand
AATTATTTGAGTAAAATTTATTATTTCACTCTAAATATTCTCCAAAATTGCTTATCAAATTATTAATCCTCTCTTTTAAATATCAAAGGTATCTTCTTCTTTTTTTTGGGGGGAATTTACTTAAAGTATGAATTTCTTTCTCAATTACTATTTGTTTGGATGAACAATTTTATAGAAATTGAAGGAACAAATCTTTTTTTCGTTTATCCAAGAAAAAATGAGAGCAAAATAAGAAATATTTGCATATAAAATATGCTAATTTTTTCCCCATGTACACTAGTAAGATCACCAGCTGTATTGCATTATTTTTGTTATTGATGACTGATGAGTTGGTAATTTACCAACTTATCTAGCTATTAAGCATAGGTTATCACTTAGTTTTAATGCAATTTAGAAGGATTTTATGCCTTTTCTTCTCTTATGTGCAGGTAGTCCTTTGAAATAAAGATGATGGGGAATTTGAACTCAAAGCAACCTGCCGGAGGCAAAAACAACTGACATGCATGCCACAGATCAGGACATATATTTCGCAGGTGCTACACAAGAGGAGTTGGATTATACTGGCAGAGGACATGTATGCAGTTGATGACATCTGCGTTCTATAGGTGCCACATAGAAGGAGTTGACAGAAGACTGTCTTGAACCTACTTTGCGCCTGCATGTAGCAAGTCCACACCTGTGAAATGCAGGTGCTAGCGCAAGTGAAGAGTATTCCTCCATAGGAAAAAGTCATTCAGAAGATAAATACGTACTTGGAAAGCCTCCAAGGGCATTTTAGGAATCTTTGCAAGGAATATATGTATTTTTTATCATAATTTGTAGATACGTTAGAGAAATTATATTACATCATATTTTAAACATTGAAGAAGGAAGAGTCTAGAACATATAGTACATCTTCTTCTTCTTATTCCTCTTAAAAAAACACCACTGTTGAAGACAAAAAGCTTGGAATTGAATTTAATTACTGATGAATGGGTTTGAGGAATTCATTATTTGTATAATTTCTCTTTCTCTAATTATGAGTAGATAATTTCTATTCTAAGGGTGTGTGAGGATGATGGGTGTCTAGAATTTATTAGGTATTGACTAATTGATCATAATGCATGGATATATTGATATTTTTGAGTTTTAATTTTATTACTGATGGTTGAAAATATTAATTGATTTCTCTAACTTTGCTTTTGCTTGAGAAAGAGAAGTGAAATTGGGTAGGATTTCAATAGTGAGAATTTAGAATTTGTATCTATAGGTTGGAGCTAGAAATAGTCCACACCCTATTCAAACCCCATTTTAGGGCTAGAGCTATGAATAGTCTATGCCCACTCAAGCAATGCTTGGTTATTCATAGATTTTGGTTTTGGGGTTTGAGAAAACCCAAACTAGATACACTCTTTTGGTTGAGAAACTTAGGGTGTAGCTTAAAACCAAAGCTATTCATGCTCTAACTGACTCTGGCCTTTAGTTAGTATTTATCAATTCGAAACCCCATCAAATGCACACCTCTAGCCTCCCCAATCTTATTACAACATTTGTGTTATGTTTCCGTGATTGCAAACTTTCAATTTATACTAGTTCACATTACCTACCCAATTTTATTTTATTCTTATACATGATGTGCTCTGGTGATTTAGCTTACAACTTTTGGCGAATCTAGCCTCCAACCTCTATGGGAAATCGACCCCGACTCTTTTTGGGTACTTATTTTGCATACAACCGTAGCCACTTTCTTAATTCGAGAGTTGTTTTGGATATTATAAAAAATGACGCCATTGTTGGGGAGTGAAAATTGATTGTGATTTGTTGTTTGTTGATTCACATTTGTATTACATCTTATTTTTCTTTTACATTATTTTGTTGTTCCTGCTAACAGAACAGGATAAATGATGAGTCAAGCTAGTGAAAATGGTAGTGTTGAAGGGTACATGGATATTGAAGACGAACCCGTAGCTCATGGCAAAGCTAGTTCTATTCACCTACCTCCAACAGTAGGGAATGCGGTGTTTCATGTTACTAGCACCATGCTACATCTCTTCTAGATGAAAGCATTTTTTGGTGTCCTTTCTAGTGAGGATGCCAACCGACACCTAAGGAATTTTGTTGAAATTTGTCATCCATTCAACATCACAAGCATTAGCCAAGAATCCATTCGGCTCTTTCTCATTCTCTCTCATGGGAAATACTACATCGTGGATGGAGGAGCTACCTCAAGGTCTATAGCTTCATGGACTGAGTTAACCAAGGAGTTTCTAGATCGGTTCTTTCCACCCTTAAGGATGTCGCAATTGCGTGATGAAATCACAAACTTCCGAAAACTTTCGGGAGAACCATTACATGAGGTATGGTTAAGATTCAAAAAGAAGGTGGTCATGTGTCCTATCATGGGTTACCGGATGGGGTGCTCTTGTAAAGCTTCTCCTGATTGCTTGACTCCATCAACAAGTCCATGGAAAATAATTTTTCACGACCCGAGTCTATATCCTGGATGAGACACGGTACTTGGAGTCACAAGTAACCCCAAGCCAACCCATGTTCTATCATAAAGCTGGTATTTTGAGTAATCATAGCGGAATATTAAATAATAAAACCATTTAAGGAAAGCTAAATGATAAAGTTCATACATCTGAAAGCAAAACTGAATGTGTGAGTCTAAGTCTGAAAGCCATCTACAATGATAAGTTTTTGGGACAATCCCCCAGCTAACTCTAAAGTCTAGCTCAAAGAAATAACTGAATAATAGGATATCGTCCTCGAAAGATGAGGATTCACCAACTGCAGCTACTGATATCACCGGAAGGAAATCGTTTAACAATGCTGGGGCTAAGAACTTGCGCCTGTATCATAATACGATACATCATAGAAGGTATGCGTTGAATGTATTGAGTAGGTGGAAGAAAATATAACATAAAGAACAAATAATTGAACTATAATGACATGTAATGACCAACTAAAATACTGAAAACTCATCAACTGAAAATATAACTGAGATGGTAAATAATGACCCTGACTAGTGGTCATAAACATGCCCTGAATCAGACATACTAATCTGAGCTAATTGTACTTAACTGGACTAAACTGAGTAAATCTGAAACTGTACTGACCTAAGCTAAACTTAAACTGTACTGACTAGTGGGAGAAGCTATAATCGACATATAACCACGTGAGCTAGACGTGGAGTCCAATATATACACCCCATTGGTAGGACCCAATATACCTTTCCAGGGTATAAAGGCATGAACTGGGTGATCACATGTCTGGGGCCATAAGACCAATAAAATAACCTACAGTGGCAACGTAGTTTTCGGAACCTGGGTGCGCTGGAACCCCGGTCCTCTCGGTGCTAAGTCCTACTCCCACTGGATAGTCCTAGGCTGACTACTAAGCTAATAGATCAAAACTGGGGTCCAAGACTAAGTCAGGTACACCTATCTGGAAGTACCTTGAGAGTCTTATTAGACCATATTTTGTAACTGGGGTTCTAAGACTGGCTAGAGCTACTTATCTGGAAGCGTCGTAACCTTCTAGAGAACCAACTAAAATTTGATAACTGATATCTAAGTCTAATAACTGATGACTGGGAGGCACAACTGACACCTCAAGAAAAGACTGTAGTCAAAATGATCAGCTGACATTTCTAAATAATACTGAGTATACTGGTATTCTGATTGAAACTGGACTAGCATACATTTGACTAAGATTTTAACTTATTTTAACAACAAGGGAATTCCAACATTGATAGAATTGAGCAACATGAACAACTAGTCAAATATGCAAGACTCTAATTCACTAAATGCCAAAGCTAGGGCTAAATCATTTTACATGAAGCTAGTTTCCACATGATATCTAAAAATTGGGAAAAATATAGCAGCTAATAACATCGATAATATTCCACCTGAAATTTTTAGATTTGTCTGAAAACTTTCTACATTTCGAAACCTCAGGGCTATAACTGATAGAAGATTATGGAAGGGTTTTGGGGATATAAGGGAAGAACAATTCCCTTGTTGAATTCCCACATACCTAGAGTAGAACCCTTGGAAAGAAATCTGGAGAAGTTTAAAGAAAAATGGAAGCCCTAGCTTAGCTCTTCAATGTCTGCCTGGAACTTCTACGTTCTGAAAGCCGATGAATTGAGAGGGATTAAGTCGATCAACACCTTTAATTCTCTCCTAAACATTCCCAAAACGAAGTAGTTTAGGGATAAAAAAGGGGGAAATTACAAAATATCCCTTGGGAAAAATCTGGAAAAACTGTCGATAGGGACCAGCGGGTCATTCAACGAGTCATTGTTTGAGACCATGACTCATTGGGACCAGTCGTTTATCCTGGGGCTTGGGTTCTGGGCTCACTGGAACTAGCAAAGAGAGGGACCACGACTCATTGGATGAACCAACAGGGTGTTGGTTCCTCTTGTGGCTAATGGAAGAGAAATTTGGGAAGCTTAAAACAACGAGCAACACAACGACTCATTGGTAGACCCAACGGGTTGTTGTGTCGAGTCGTCACCTCCATTAGAGAAGTTATTAAGATCCCTGAACTTGAAACCACGAGTGGTCACAATGACTCGTTGTGTGATACAATGGGTCATTGTTTCCACTCGTTATCATTGAAGGAGGTTTCTGGGAATCCCAACTAACGACTGACACCATGAGTCATTGTATCAGACGACGACTCGTTGGTTGAGTCGTGTCTTCCTGGAAAAGGGAGTTCTAGGCTGGGGACCGATGAGTGACAGGACAACTCATTATTTCTCACAACGGATTGTTCCATGTCCCATTGGTTCATGAAGGACCAAGACAGGGCTGACCACGACTGAGACAATGGGTCATTGGAGCTGACCACGACTTGTTGTCTCAGTCGTTTTGAGGCAACTTTTCTAGTTTCTTCTATATTTTTCTTGCAAGTTCTGAGTTGGGTCTAGAAATGTTTCGGGGTGTTACAATATCTCACCCTTGGGATCATTCGTCCTTGAATGAAGGCTAAAACTGCTCGAAAATTGGGAAAAGAGCTGCAATTCCCAGACTGAGGCTATGAACTGATTTCTGAAGGAGTAACTGACTCTGAACTGACTTAACCATGCTAACAGAGTTGATGCAACTAGAATGCACATTGAAAATCTGAATAGAGCTGATGAGTACAGAACTAAATAGAGTATTGAGGAGGATTTAGTACCTGAAGCTAGAATTGCACTAGAAGGGAATAAATGAGGGTATCTGGCCATCATGTCTGCTTCTGCCTCCCATGTGGCTCCCTCAACTAGCTGGTTCCTCCACAAGACTTTCACCGAAGTGACTTCCTTGTTTCTCAGTTACGAACCTGACGGTCAGAGATCTGCACTTGGACCTCTTCATAAGAGAGACTATCTTTTACTCCCACACTGCCTAGTGGCACAACTGAAGTCGGATCACTGATGCACTTCTTCAATAGTGACACATGAAAAACTGGGTGTACATATGCTAACTCTGGAAGTAATTCCAACTTATATGATATACTGTCAATTCGCTTCAGAATCCTATAGGGTCCCACATATCTTGGACTGAATTTTCCTTTCTTCCCAAACCTCATCACCCCCTTCATGGGTGATAATTTTCAGGTAAACCCAATCATCTACTACAAATTCTAACTCTCTTATCCTCACATCAGCATAGGATTTATGTCATCTTCGTGCGGTTTTCAACCTCTCCCTGATAAATTGCACCTTCTGCATAGCTTCATGAAATGAGTCTGGCCCTATCAAGGTAGCTTCACCAATGGAGACTTACACCTCTACCATATAATGCCTCAAATGGGGCCATCTGAATGCTGGAGTGGTAGTTGTTGTATGCAAACTCGATGAGAGGTAGGTGATTGATCTTGGGCAGAATTGCATGCCCAAGTGATACTCAAATGCTTCATTTCGGCTTGTTTATCTATCGTAATGTGTATATTCTCATGTGTTGTAGTTAAATGTGAATTTTTACTAACCAACATGATTAGTGTTGTTTCACAGGTAAAATGGAATTTTGGGAAGCTAAGATACATGTTGGTAAAAATCGGGAATGGACTTGGAAACAAGGAGTGGAAAAGGACAAGGAAGAGCAGCAAAGATAAGGGCTCCGCGATGGAGCCGTGTCACGCTGGCCATCGCGGAGGCATTCTGCCTGGGTGATTTATTTTGGAAATTTCCAGTGAAGGTTCGCTACCTCCGTGACACTTGAGGCAATGCTACGTGATGCACTCCGTGTCACGTTGAGTACAATTAACTGGACATCAATTTCCAGTAGCCGCGCGAGCAGCACCGTGGCACGCGGGCTGTGCTCTATGATGCAGGCCGTGGCACGCTGAGGTGAAATTGCTGAGGAGTCGAATTCCGTGAGAGGGTCCGAAGATACCCCGTGGCACGGAGGGAGTGCTCCCAATTACACTTCGTGTCATGTTGGCTTTTATTCCGTGGGAAAATTCTCAATAGTATAAATAGCACTTAGGTTTTATTTTAAACATTTTGACTTGGTTGAGCAAGAACGTGGGTTGTTGTGACAGTTGAGAGGATGAAAATCTTAGGGTTCTTTCTCATTCTTTCTCTTTTATCTCAATTGTTTGTATGATTTCTACTTATTTGATGATGATTAATCCACAAATGAGTGGCTAAATTCACTTCTTTCCGAGGTTAAGGATAGCTGGGTAGAATGTAATTGTTGATCATTTCAGTTTTCATCTTTTCTTCAATGGTTGTTCTAACAATTCTTGTTCTTACTGCATTAATGTTTGGCCAATGTTAATGTATATCTAAAAATCTAATTTTGATTTTGAAAAGGAAAGAAATTGGAAAGATGTGAATTGGTAGGATATGATCTCTTTTCTTAGTTTAGAAAATTGAGGAATTGATTTACATTCATACAGAAATATATCTGAAAGTCTTATTAGTCAATTAAGGAATCGAGTATGTATGGCTAGAACATGAAATTCTTTTTATCAATGGGTAAATGCAGATTAAGGTTCATGATTCTTAAATTGGATAGGAGTCGAAAGTTCCAATCCATTGGCAATAATTCTTGACTAGCAACCGAAGGAAAGATTAACTAAATTGTATTGATAAATTACTTCCCCGCATGTTCGTTTTAACCTCGCCTTGCTCATTACTATTGTTCACTCACTTATAATTTTGCCTTAGATTCAATTAAAAACCCCAAACTTCAAAATATTGTTTATTTGGTTGTTTGCATTCTTAAAGGTATAGTTCACTAATGCTTGAGTTAATTAGTACCGTAGTTCAGTCCCTGTGGGATCGATACTTGGCTTTAATTAAGCCACTTTACTACTTGTTTGACCACTTGCACCTATGTAGTTACCAAAACAACCGAACAAGTTTTTTGGCGTCGTTGTCGGACCGGAAATTGGTAAAATTATTTTCTTAGTGTTAGTTTACAAATTTATATAAGTGCTGACAACTTGATTTTAGCATTTCTCTTGCAGATATTGAATTCTGTTGAACACTATAAGAGAAAAGGAGTTGGCGGATTCATACATAGAGTCAGAAAGAAAATTCCATCACAAAGAAGGGAAGCTCTAGAGAAGAAGCATAGCTAAGCAAGATTGCATAACTCGAGCAACAACAGAATCCAACCCTTGTAAGGGCAGTGTTAGTGCCCGAGGAAATGGCAGCTAGGCCGGTTCGCGGAAGTGGCAATCCCACATGCTAACAATGTTACATATAGTATCTGCTAATTTGCAGCCGTGGAGGTTTGAGCTAAATGCAACATGGTGCAATTGTTGCACACCGGGGCCAAGCAATTCACAGGTCTCCCTCATGAAGATCCACAACAACATCTCCAAAACTTTTTGGAGATAAGTTACATTTACATCCCCGCTGGAGTATCATCCGATTACGTAAGGCTTACATTATTCCCATTTTCATTATTGGGGGAAGCAAAGAGGTGTTGAAAGTCACCACCTAACTCTATCACCACTTGGGATGATCTTGCAAGGAAATTTCAATACGATTCTTTCCATCTGAGAAAACAACAAGACTTAGAAGTCAGATCTAAGTTTTAAACAAAGAGAGGGTGAGAATCTGTATCAAGCTTGGGAAAGATCCAAATCGATTTTAAGGGATTTCACCATCACCACCCCAATGATGTGCTGGTGCATACTTTCATAGAGGGTTTGGAACCCCACACAAAAAATTTTTCTAGACTCAGCAGCTGGGGACAGCAGGCATTAGAAAAGACTATGAGGAGTTGTATACTTGTTAAATCGTATTTCGTGGGGAAATCCGGAGTGGAATGCGGACTTCAAGAGGAGGAACAAGTAAAGCGGCAGCAGAGCTCCTTGAGGTGGGATGGTTTTACTTATCGCTGCACAGATAGCTGCGGTGCAAAATCAACTCAACACCTCCAGCAGTATGAGCTTGAATCAATTACAAGCCCCGCTAATGTAGTGCAACAGATTTGGTGTGAAGTATGGTAGTAATGAACACTCAACGAGTGTTGTGGTGCAAATCCATATTTAGTAAACTTTGTTGGGAACGTCTGTAGAAATAATCAAAGCAGTATGGCAATAATTACAACTTCCAAATTGAAGAATTCATCTGAATTTCTCTTTGGGTAGTAACAACCATCAAGGGCAGAGTTCGAACAGGGTGGTGTGTAGAGGAAATCAAGGGGGACAGCAGAATTATCGGGCCTCTAATATAGAGGAAACAATGCACGGCCCTCCACCACCTAGCATTGAGGAAATGTTCAAAACAATGATAGCTAACCAAGCTCAAATGCAGGCTGATTATGTGAAATTAACGACAGTTTGAAAAACCAGCAGTTAGCTACAAAGGCATTGGAGTACCGCTGACAACTAAGCTGCTGGAGCTAAAAACACCTGGCCAAGAGGAGGACTACCGAGTGACACTAACCTGAATCCCAAGCAGGTTAATGCAGTGACCACAAGGAGTGGATTACAACTAAAGGAGGTGGAGCCAGAAAGACCACCTTAGAAGTCAGGAGCAGTGGAGAAAGATAGGGAAATATGATGATGAGAGGGGGAAGAAGAAGGCAACAAGGTAAAGACCACCAACCTGCTCCCAAAAAGATTAAAGAAACACAAGGAGGAACCTTTGTTTGGAGAAAAGTTCATGGAGGTGCTTAAACAGGTACACATTAATTTACCTTTGGTTGATGTTTTGGGGGGAGTGCCGAAATATGCAAAGCTTATCAAGGACATCGTAGCTAATAAAAGCAAGATTGACTTGGCATGCTATGGTGGCGCTTACCGAGGAGTGCACTGCCCCTGATACAAAACAGCTACCAACAAAGCTCAAGGACCCTGGGAGCTTTACAATTTAGATCACAATAGGGAAAAGTATCCGAGATAGCAGATTATGCGATTTGGGAGCTGAAAGATAACTTGATGCCGACATCGGTGTTCAAGAAGTTAAAGTCACAAAATTCTAGACCAACTACAAAGATCTTGGCAAGAAGTGCATCGCTCTTTTGGCCAAAAACCAGGATGGCATTGTGGAGGACGCCAGTGCAAGGCTCCCTTATCTTCCCGGGTAGATTTTATTGTCTTAGATTTGAGCTGGATGCGGAAGTCCTACTTATTTTGGGACGTCTTCTGGCAACCGGGAGAGCTTGATTGATGAAGCCGCGGGCAGTTAACCATGTGAGCGCATGACAAAGTGGAGGTATTTGATGTGTATAAGGTCATGAAGCCTGACCATCTATGAGGAGCTTTCATCAATCAATGTGTTAAACCAAGAAACAATTCTTCGATTGTTGATTCTCGAGATCCATAGGAGAGCGCAGATGAGCTCCGATCATTTCTGAGATAGAGAGATACTGTGAGATGGTGCAAATGTTGACTAAACCAAAATGGTATCTCAGGAAGCAAGACTTTCAACCATTGATGAGGTCCCCGAACCATTGCCAAAAGATCTAATGAGGAGGCACCAAACTCCGGAGCTGAAAACACCGCCCTCCACATTTGAAATATGTCGTTTGGGGGAAGATGACACCTGCTTGGCCATCATCTCCACTGACGGAGGCACAGGTAAATGAGGTACTGGTGGTTCTCAAGAGGAGGAAGAAAGCAATAGGTTGGAAAATGTCAGACATTAGTATCAATCCAGCTTTTTGCACACTAATTTTCATGGAGGAAGGAGCAAAGTTGAACATACAAACATCAACGCGAGGTTGAATCCGATGATGAAGGATGTAAGTTAGGAAGGAAGTGATTAAGTGGCTTGATGTAGGTGTGGTCTATCCTATTTCGTATAGCGAATGGGTCAACCTTGTTCGGAAGGTGTCCCAAAGAAAGGGGACACCGTGGTCACCAACGAGAAGAATGAGTCAGATCCCCACACGCACAACACAGTCAAGTGAATCTCGGTATGGACTACGTAAAGCTCAATAAGGCTGACAAGGAAAGATCACTATCCTATCCCGTTTATTGATCAGATATTGGACAGATTGGTAGGTCAAGAATATTATTGTTTCCTTGATGGGTATTCGGCTATAACCAACAGTACAGCACCGAAAGACCAAGAGAAGACTACTTTCACATGTCCTTATGGGATATATGCTTTCAGGCGGATGCCATTTGGTTTATACAATGCACCCGCCATTCCAGAGATGCATGATAGCGATCTCTTCAACACATGGTGGGAAGATTTGTCGCAGGTATTTATGGATGATTTTTCTATTTTTAATTGGGCTTTGCTACTTGTTTGCGTAATCTTGACATGGTGCTAGCTCGTTGTGAAAACTTCAACCTTGTACTCAACTGGGAGAAATGTCATTTAGTAAAGGAGGGTATCGTCCTGGCCATAAAGTGTCTTGCAAGGGGTTGTAGTGGCCTGATCATGCAAAGATCGGTTATTGAAAAGCTACCACCACCCGTGTCGTTGAAGGTGTTCGCAGTTTTTCGGACATGCAGGATTCTACAGATGGTTCATTAAGAACTTCTCTCAAATTTCTAGACCAATATGAAGGTTGCTAGAAAAAGAGGTGAAGTTCGAGTTTGATGAGGAGTGTGTCGAAGCATTCGAGGAGTTGAAATGTAGTTTATAGAAGCACCTATCCTCATTTTCCTGATTGGGAACAACTGCTTGAACTAATGATGCAAGCGATAAGGCTATGGGAGCTGTATTGGGGATGCGGAGGAAATAGAATTTTTCATTCTATTCATTATGCAAGAAAACACCGACGCAACCTGTCAATTATACAATAATTTAAAAGGAGATGCTAGCATTGGTGTTCGTTTGATAAATTTAGGTCCTATTTGGTAGTTCTAGAGTAGTGGTGTATACCGATCATGCAAACATTTGCATCCGTTTAACAAGAAGGATGCAAAAGCCCAGCCGACGTATGGATCTTGTTGTTACAAGAGTTTGACCCAGAGATTCTAGACGTAAAGGGAGCTTGAATCGCGGCGATCACCTATCAAGTGATTGGAGTTTACGCATGTGAAGGAAGGTGACAAGATGAAAGAAGAGTTCCCTTGGACAGCAGCTTTCTGGCAATAAGTGGGAAGCTGAAATCCCTTGGTATGGCACATTGTGAATTTTCTAGTGAGTGGAGTCTATCTACCGGTGGCTACTAACAAATAGAGAAAGAAGTTGAGGCATATTGGGTGTATTATAGATTTGGATGAGCGTACTTGTTTAAGCAACACCGATCAGGTGATGAGAAGATGCATCTAGAGACAGATTATGGTATGTTGAGGAGTTTTCACTCTTCATTGTATGGAGGGCACCACGGAGGCGAAGGACAATGCACAAGGTGCTAAAATAGGTTTCTTTTAGTCCTACACTGCTGAATTTCATGGCACACGTAAAAATATGCATAGATGTCAAAGGACAGGCATGATTGGTAGAAGGCAGAGAGCCAGCAAAATATTAGACGTGAGATATTCTGATGTATGGGTATAGGATTTCATGGGCCCGCTCCCACCATCATTTGGTAATCGCACATCTTGGTGGCCGTTGATTATGTATCAGCGGGTTGAAGCAACAACTTGCCCCAAGAATGACAACAAGGTGGTAACAAAATTCCAGAAAAGCACATTTTCACCAAAGTTCGAGACACTTTGAGCCATTATCGCTGATGGAGGGGCTCATTTTGTAAATGCAAGTTTCAAGAATCTCTGCTAGCTAAGTATGGGTGTGGCACAAGGTAGCAACAACATATCATCCCCAAACTAGTGGGCAAGGAGGTGTCGGCAGAGAAGCAAAGCAGATTCTACGTAGTACCAAGGAATGCACAACGTAGTGATTGGTCAAGCAAACTCGACGATGCGTTGTGGGCTTATAGAACTGCGTATAAGACACCAATTGGGACTTCTCCGTACAGATTGGTCTATGGAAAGGCGTGTCATCTCGCCCGTGGAGCTAGAACACCGAGCTTCTAGGTCAGTGAGGAAATTGAACATGGTTCTAGAGCTACTGAAGAAGAGGCCGATGCAACTCACGAACTTGATGAGTTTCGCTGGCATGCTTATGAAAGTGCCAAGTGCTACAAAAGAGAAAAATGAAAGAGGTGGCACGATAAGCATATGGTGACTGATATTTGAGCCGGCAGAAGTATTGCTATTCAATTCAAGATTGAGGTCAAGCTCGTGAAAATTGCTACCCAAATGGTCGTGGCCATTTGAGGTGGTAAGAATGACCCGCACAAGGAAGGGGAGTTGTGGCAAGAAGATAGAAGTGCCACGTTCTTAGTAAATGAGTGCAGCAAGCATTATTGGGGTGAGGGCGTTATTCGAGAGAAGACGTCCATCACTCTAGAGGATGATTGAGCTATGAATGACGTCGAGCCGCGACCCCAGGAATCAGCGCGCATGGTACGCAACCCGTGTGAAATTGTTGTAATAGATGAGTAGAAATATTTGGAAAAAAGAAAAATAATAATAATAAGAAAATATTGTTGCGTTGAAACCTAAGAATTCTAACAGATTTCTTGTGGTGAAATGATTTTAAGGTGGAACGGAGGGCAAAAATGCAAAGAAGCTCAAAGAAAAATCGAGAGGTGAGAAAAAATAAAATTGGCACATTACAAAGGAGCCTACGCGATGGCTCGTGTCACGGAGGAGGTGCTCCGCTGCTACCCTCCGTGACGTTGGAAGAGTGTTTCATTTTCTAAAAATCCGTAACACCGGCAATGATGGCGTTCGTGTCACGGAGGCAAAGGTTCGCGTTGCACTCCGTGGCCACGCGGAGCGTCACTGCCGGGCTCACACCGGGCCATCGAGCAACCCGCGCAAAAACACTTTTTAAACCCCAAATCCCCTCATTTTCTTCCTCATTTCTTCACTCCCTCCATGACCAACACCCCAAATTTCCTCCTCCCCAATGTGACATGGACCTAGGCATCGATTTTCAAGTTTTCTTCAATTTCACTGACAGTTGGTATGTTCTTGAACTCACCTCATTTCTTGCTTAAATTTTCGATTCTTGAACATGTGTAGTGATTGAAACTTGCCCTAAGCGAGAATTAAGCTTGAATTCATTTAAGTTATGATTGATTGATGTTCATAGTATCGTTATGAGTATATGAACTCGATGATTGCATGTTTTATTGAATTTTTGCGAAATTGATAGCTTTAGGTTGGAAATTGAAATAGGAAGAAGACAATTTGTTTGAAATGTGAAATAAATTGGGTTGTGCATGTTGGGTGAAGTGAATTATGTTGTGATTAATGTTGAATATGATAAGTAGACAAGGGATTTTCGGGAAAATGGAAATTAGTGGACGTATAGGTTATTGAGAACAAAATTTGGCTAAGTGCTATGATGATGTAATGGAATCGATGGCGATATTTTTATACGTTGTACGAAGTCTGAGTAGTACATAGTAATTGTCCCATCGACTTATATGAAGGCACAAAACATGTTGAATGTTAAGAATTGGAAAATCATGAATGTCTTGTCAAA
This sequence comes from Datura stramonium, assembly GCA_018107945.1. Lineage (NCBI taxonomy): Eukaryota > Viridiplantae > Streptophyta > Magnoliopsida > Solanales > Solanaceae > Datura > Datura stramonium. The sequence goes on along the minus strand of JACEIK010000039.1, from coordinate 685,728 downwards.
TTGTTTGATTAAGTATAAAGACTAAGTGTGGGGTGATCCAATTATACCCAACCTTAGTTGTAGCTAATTATAACTTGAATAACATTGGGATTGTATGTTAAATGTACAGGAACAATGTCGCACAAGATAAGGGAAAGGGCGTATCCACATCGGGCGCCAGCCAGAAAGAGTCGATTGGGGAATGCTGAGCACCAGCGGTTTCGCGAGGGCAACGTCGACAGTACGGAACCCGATGGGTGAATGATGAAGGAAGAAGTGGTATGAAAACACAAAGAAACCAAATACTTCCGAGGAGCAAATAGCAAGGGAGCCGCCGCACAGGAATTCCCATGGATCGTACACCGATTGACACCGGGTTGAACTTCATCTTCGAAGAGCCAAAGGAGTGCAATCTCCATTTGATCCGAGAGTTTTATGCCAACTGGAACCCGACTCCTCCGCAGTCACACCGTCAAAATTAGGGGGGGCAAAGTTGTCGCTTTTGAGCCCCATCACTCCGAATGCTATCTTGGGGGCGCGGGACACGACGCCCATGTCCTTCGGCAGCTGAACATCTATTGTCACCCCGTAAATTCTCGACATGTAGATGGCCTATTCGCATGTTGGTTAAGAGTTTTTGAATGTCATACATGCTGAGGGAAAAGGCCTAGGGAAAGACCTGGGATAAGAGATTCGTCGAACCATCGTGGAAGGAGTGGGGCGTAGCCCTCCACGATGGCAACGGCCACGGAGGGAGGGCCTCCGCGTTGGCGTCGTGTCACGGAGGCCCTGTCCAGCCCAAGTATAAAAGCCTCCAACTTCGGTTTGGAATGTTATATTTCATAATTTCCAGAGAGGTCTAGGGAAAAACAGAGAGGACGAAGGATTCATTAAAATTTCCGTCCGATTACGCCGTCAAACATGGTCCAAACTCAAATTAACTCCAGATACCGAGGTATTAAGCAAGAAGGGAGCATTCCTACAGATTCAGTTTTGTGAAATTTGGCCTACGAATCGTCGCTACCGAGCTAAGTTATGGAATTACTCCAAATTAGTGTCAATATACTCCTAGCCCTAAATGAGATTTCTCCCTTTGGATTTTCTCGAGAAATAGTGATTTTTCGACCGTTTTTTCGATAAGCCAAATTGGGCTATATATATATTGAAAGTGAGATTTTCTTCCTAATATTAGCGTATTTAGTTCTACTGACATATATATGAATGCGCTTGGGAGAAATAGCAGATGACGACTTGTGCCACGCTTGGGTCGGGAACCCGAAGCAAAGGTATGTAAAGAATTCCTTCAAGTTAGTAATCCAAAGATAGTAAATAGCGTGATGTATAGAAGAAAGAATTCGGTAAGTCGAGAATTGAGTCCAAAAGATGAATCTAGCAAGCATGTTTTATAATAATATGATATATTCAAATTTAACCCTAGCTACAAATTACATGAAAATACACAAATAACGATAGATAAAAAAAATCTTTACTACAAACATTCTATATAATCTTCTCAAAACAAAAGCATATATATAATTTTATAAAACATGCTTGCTATACGTGATTGGTTGTTTGTTGAGACCGCTTGTGCTAGCAGGGCACTTTTGAGCGTCCTCGACGCCCCTAGGTTAAAGTTGTGTCGATCGCCCGCCAGAGGGTGAATATACGTCACTCCAAGGAGTGGCATGCTGTCTCGTAGTAGGACGAAGATGGGATGCAAGCATTCTCCATATCAGCCGACAAAGATAGCAAAGATAGCTTTACCCCGTTGTGCGCCAGCCTGTGGGGCGACATGCATACGTATACAGATATAGATCACAGTTTACAGTACAGGAGTCCTCCAGACCTGCATACGCTATAGCTAGAGCCATAGCTCCGAGCCGCGACCCATGTGGGGGCCGGTAGAGGTGCTCGTAGTTAGTAGACGAGTGGGAGTGGATTTATTTTTGGATGGTTTTGACCTAGGTAGGGGTATAGATTGTCGGTTGAACCTTCCAAGCTTATGGGGGCTGGTAAGTAAGTAATTAATTTGAAAATTAAAAATTTTATATATATGTTATTTATTATCACGCCCGCCTTGGGGGTAAGGACTGCCCCGGTGCCCTAGTAGGACCCGGACCTAACTAGTGGGCCTAGGCACACTGGTGCCCGGCTAGCTCTATCTCCGGTTTTTAAACAAAGGGCTATATAACGGTTGTAAACACAACCCCGGGCCATCCGGGCCTATAGCCGCCGTGAATGCAACAACAAATATAATCCGAAACATTCTAATACAAGGAACCGCGTGCCGACAAGGCCACTCATGCCTGCCTAGTCAATCAAACTACAGCTCGGAAAGCTACGTGACCGGCAAGTCACCACTACTGTTAAACTATGGCCCCAACAATGGACAACATTAAAACAGAAATAATTAAAGAAGTTATAACAAACTAAACGGCCTCACACGACCGGCTCATCCGACCACAAAAAGGGAGATAATATATGCATAACTGCAGCTCTGCGAGTAATAATAGAAATGATCGACAGGGCCCCGGACCTACCCATACTGTACATCAAAAGGAAAAGAGCTACACTCTGGAAATCGTGATTCCGGATGACAGGAGCGACACTCAATAGCTGGTTGGAATCACGAGGGATCGTCTCCTCGTCTACAGTACCAAGCAGCAAGTAATGCAGTCCGCCCCACCGGGCGCGGCATCGGGCCGCACTGAGTGGCAAAGCAACTGGAATAATGCAATGGAATACAACTGAATATAGATAGCATAACTAAATCTTGTAAGGCAAGAGATAACTAATCAAGAAGTTGATATAAACTCAATCAAGTCAGACGATGGGGTGGTATTAGGCACCGTAAACGCGACGGCCTGCTGTCTATTAACTAATATATAGCACATAAATAGATATAAAAGTAGCAAGCAAGAGCCAATACGAACCCCCATAAGACGGGATGGCGCCAAGCAAGCAAACAATCTACAGACCCCTACCCGGTCAAAACCAGCCAAAAATAAGTCACTCCACTCATCTTCATTGCGAGCACCCCCACCTACTCACTCCCGTCGCTCATAGCCCTGATATAAACAACTGCAAGCCCTGAGTTCAGGACTCCTGCATGTGCGATCTACCCGTATAGGGTCTATTTCCTTGACACAACTCAACAGGCTATTCTGGAATAATAGATCGTATCTATCTCTCGGACACAACTCAACAGGAATATAGTCTATCGGATAAGACTCGGACACGTCAACGTGGCTGTCTATACCGTAGTTCCTGATCATACCGATATGGGAAAGCTTCATCCCATCTTCGCCCAAGCCAGACTCTGCATGCCACCCTTGGAGTGACGTAAACCCACCCGCCGTTGGGCGACACCAGCACTAACCCAGTGGCGGCGAGGACGCTCACAAGGTGCCCTACGCCACATCAAGTCTCAACAACAAATAGAACATATAGATAGCAATCATGTATAACCGAAAAGACTATCTGAAAATCGATTTATTCCGATCTCTTTATGTACTATCCTGAGCCTCACTATTACCTGTACCTTTATTTAACCTAAGTTAGGCTAACTGCAGCCGTGATACTATCCGCCCGAATGGCTAATCCGTAGCCAATATCTCATCTATCTGAATGGCCAGTCTGTAGCCATAAAACTGTCTGAATGGCTAGTCCGTAGCCATAATATCGTCTGTCATCCCATTTTGAGTTTTCTAGCTTTTATTCTGAAAATCAGATCTTTATTCTACAACATGCTTGCTAATCACAATAGGCGCATCAACTGGAATGCTAACTCGCTATTTGGGACATGCTTTACTGACTTCAAACCGAATACATATGGAAATGCAAACCTAGATTTACTATACCTACTCAAACTCGACATTCAACTCCGAGAATCAATTACTGTTTACTATGATTTACGACTAAAACCTCTAACTTGCCGAGGAATTTGCTTTACATACCTTAACCTCGAGCGGTCCTGACTGTCGGACGAGGCTCGATCAGCACTCCAGCCATTTCCTAACCGCATATATACATCAATTAGTAATAAATACAACACTATTCCCGAAGAATCACTCACTTTCGATATAATTATAGCCTAAACCTAGGCTTATCAAAAGATCTGAAAAGTTGCTATTTTCCATATGTCCAAAGGGAGAAGTATTCACTTTACCAGAGCACATAGACATCAGTTTGGAGCAATTCTATTTACCTTAGTCCCGTAGCTCGATGATTCATCGGCCAGATTCGCAAAAAATCCCCTGGGCAGTGAGGAATGCCCCCGCTCGGCAACACCTCTGCATTCGAGGTTAATTTAGGTTTGGACTACGTTTGGCAGCGTAATCGAACGATAATATATATCCCCTCGTCTCGTTTTTGTCGCGAATTTCTGGGAATTATAAGAGATATATCATTAAAAACCGGGGGTTGGCGATATACTTGGGCTCGGGATAAGTCCAACGTGTCACGGAGCCAACGCGGTGGCCCCGCTTCCGTGACACGCGCCATCGCGGGAGGCTCGCCCGGCTCCTTCCGCAATGGTCCGACAGGCTTCTTGTCCGATCTTTCCTGGCCTTTCCTAGCACGTATGGCTTTCAAATATGCTTAACCAATCACGCGAATAGGCCATCTAAGTGTCGGAATCTTACTTGGGTGTAACATTTATTAGCTGATGAGAGCGCATCTCCACGTCGACGTATGCTTCTACCTTATTCTCAGTACATATAAGCTTATTTTGCATTCCACGCCCGTATAGTTTTTAGATATTTCCTACTGCTCGGTATTTAGTTATGTTGCTTATTATGTTCGCCTTGCTTTGCATACTCGGCATCAAAGGGTACCGACACCCGCTTGGGGCGCCGTATTGTTTGCCTCGTGTGTACCTAACATTGCATGAGGAGCCGATCCCTCGTGATCCTAGCCAGCACAGAATCATGCCCGCTATCCTAGGAGAGCTTGATATTCATAGGCTTATATCATTTTCTTTTTTTTGTATAGTACGTAAGCCTGGCCCCGTCTCCACCATCTTATCGCATTCTTAGAGGCCTGCGATTGTGTATATATCTCCCTGTGGTTAGTATTGTTGTTTATGTTGGCCGTGTGGGGCCGTATCCAGTTAGTAGTGGTGACTCAATGTATCATAATATTCAAGATTTGTTATACTGATGAGGAGATACTAGACAGCGATGGGTGGCCTTGCCTACCAAAAGCAGGTTTCCCTATACGAGTATGATTCTCAAGTTAGCTGATGTTATAGTACAGTGGCTATAGGCCCAATGGCCGGAGGTTGTATTTACAGCCGTTATATAGCCCATTGTTTTCATAAAACAGAGTTAGAGCCATCCAGCACTAGATGTGCTTAGGCTCGCAGTCTAGCGCCTGAGTCCTAGGGGCACTGTGTGCCGCCATACCTCCCAAGGCGGGGCGTGACAAACTTGGTATCGTAGCAGCAGTCGTGTCCTGTAGAGTCCTGCAAGCCGTGCTAAGTAGAATTTTGTCTATGGATATGTTGTGCACCACATACTATAGGCGTGAGGCCTAAGGCATAATAGGATGGTTACTCTTTCTTCATATATTTAGTCGTGCCATAGAACAAGATGTAAGTATAGGTCGAGTTCTTAAAACTTATCATATTCTTTGTCACCAAACATAAAAATAGTAGACCAGCGACACCCTTACCACAGGTAGAAGGCTGATACTGCAGCAGGGGACGGCACCAGCAGGATGCCTCAGCTTCATTTAGAATCGCCCGATTCGAGGGCTTATAGAGGCCTCATCACGTGCCCTTCTCAATAGCCCCTATCTCATCAGAGCCTTGGGAATGACACCGCCTCCGATTGCTCCTATACCTACACCATCCGACCAGGAAGTTCGCAGTGCAGTTGTTATGTTGGCACAGATGAGGGCCAATCGCCAACAAGGTGCAAGGTACTTGTTATGCTCCCCGAAAGTTCACAAGGGTCGTGTGGAATTTTTGGCATTGGGTCCCCGTAGTTCACAAAAATACCGTGCGAGGACCCCTGTGATTTCCTAGATCGGGCGCAAGAATCTTCCGTCACGCATGTGACACCTACAAAATCAGTTGAGATGGCAGTATTTCAGTTGCGAGACATTGCTGTACTATGGTACGAGAGTTGGGAAAGGTCTCGAGGGAGAGATGTTGCCCCTACGACCCCGGGTCCTGTTTTCCTGAGGCCTTCCCGGATCGTTATTTTCCACGGGAGATCCAAAGAGGCCCGGATGGATCGCTTCTGCACTTGGAGTACGGGGTGGGAGCGTACGAGAATATGCCTGACAGGACTCCTTAGCCCGCTATGCTCCAAAGCCTTTTGTTGACACCATGCCATCCGTGAGTCCACCGTTTATTATGGGTCCAACCTGCATCACGTTGAGGCATGTATGACAAACAAGGACAGGAAGATATAATACGCTTCGGGTGCAGCTCTGCCTGCACTCACAGGGCCTTAGACAGCGGTAACAGAACAGAGACAGACACCCAGAACAGCACCGTAGGGGATAGATCAAATGAGACAGCGTAGGAGTAATTCCAGATCTACCCAGTCCCCGTTGTCGACGTGCCCTTAGACCCCCACCTCCACCACAACAACAGAGAGGTAGATTTATTCGTCGAGGGGGCAAATCGCAGTCCGTGCGCTCTCGAATGGTGATTCACCTCAGCAGAGGAGGGTAGAGCAGAGCAGATACACACCCCCACCCCGCCCTATTTGTAGTCGACCTCACATCGGAGCTTGTAGATATGGCTCCTCAGATGTTAAATATACTAAAGCGTGAGGGGCAAAGGCCCACGAGAGATTGTCCCGGGCAGGGGCAAGGTAGCCGAGATAGCCAGACAGGGGTCCGCAGGGCCACGAGCCCAGCAGCCTCGACAGGGCGTAGGCCCTCAGGTTCAGCAGGTGGAGGCTGAGGTAGATCGTATTTAGCCTCGGTGCACAGCCTGCCGCATCTATGCATTAAACAAAGGAGAAAGGACTCTGAGTATGTCTCCGTATGTGGTAACAGATATGTTGACTATTTGCTCATGCCCTGTTTATGTACTGATTGGATCCAGGGTCCACTTTGTCCTACTTTACCCCATTTGTGGTTTGAAAGTTTAGTGTTGCACCGCACTGTTACAAAGATCCCTTCTCAAGATCTACACCCGTCTAAGTGACTCAATTATAGCTAGCAAAATTTATCGAGGGTGTACAATAGAGGTTGTTGATCGTCAGACTACAGTAGATCTGGTAGAGTTAGAATGATTGATTTCGATGCCATTATAGGTATGGATTGGTTGGTGCCGTGCTATGCCAACGTAGAATGTTGACCAACTAACGGTCCGAGCTTCCACTTTCCAGGGGAGGCAAAGGCGAGAGTGGAAAGGTACAGCTACACCAAAAGGTAGGTTTATTTCCTACCTTCTCAAAGTGAGGAAGTTGATAGCTAAGGATGTATTTACCACCTAGTCAAGTTCAGGATATTCGCAGAGTCTCCGACATCGCCCGTTTCCGTGGTAATGAATTCTGATGTATTTCCGTGATTTATACTGCATTTCCTCTTAAAGGGAAAATAAATTTAACAGACTTGCTACCAGGCACTCAGCCCCATATCAATCCCTCCCATCGTATGGCTCCTGCAGAACTCGTAGAATTAAAGGAGCGCTGAAGGATTTGTTATATAAGGGCTTTATCGTGCCGAGCACTTCACCGTGGGTGCGCCAGTCATTTGTGAGAAAGAAGGATGGCTCGCCCGCATGTGTATAGATTACCGATGCCTGAATAAGGTTATAGTCAAGAATAAGTACCCGCTTCCGAAAATAGATGATTTGTTTGATCAAGCATAGGGGGCCGATATTTCTCCAAGATCGACTTACTATCCTGATATCATCAGTTCGAGTTCGTGAAAGAGACATTCCCAAAACAGCCTTGAGGACCCGGTATGGCCACTTTGAATTCCTAGTTATGTCCTTTGGGTTGACGAATGCCCAAAAATATTTATGGACCTGATGAACAACACCTTCCTAATTCATACCTAGACCTGTTTGATAGTATTTATTGATGATATTCGTGTGTATTCGCCCAGGCATACCACCGTGCTCATTACGGACAAAGGCTCCAGACTTTAGGGACTGTCAGTTATATGCTAAGTTCTCCAAATGTGAATTCTGGCTGAGCTTAGTAGCCTTCTTGGGATATATTGAAAGTGGATGTCGGTATACGTGCTGACATGTAGAAAATAGAAGTAGTCAAAACATGGCCTAGACCTACCACTCCGAATCGAAGTCCGGCAGCTTTTGGGATTAGCAGATATTGGCTAGAAGATTTGTTGAGGGATTCTCCACTATAGCGGCACCTCTAACTAAGCCACACCGAATGCAGTAAAAGTTTCAATGGACAGAGGCATGATTAGAGTTTCCAAGAATTAAAGGATAGATTAACCTCCGCTCCAAAGCTGCTGGCATTACCAAGGTACAAAGGGTTATTCAAAGGTATTGTGATGCATCAGGTATTAGGTTGGGTTGTGTGTTGATGAAGCACAAAGGATTGCGTATGCTTCCAGACAACTGAGGAAACACGAAAAGAATTACCCTACCCACGACCTGGAGCTTAGCCGAGTGCTCCACACCTTAAAGATAGAGACATTACTTGTATGGCGTCCATGTGGATATTTTCATGATCATAAGAGCCTACAAGATATCTTCACTCAGAGGGAGTGAATTTGCATAAGCAGCGTCACTGGTTGGAGTTATTGAAAGATTATGACGTGTACATTTCAGAATATCCTGGGAAAAGCCAATGTAGTAGCAAAAGATGCTCTCACCAGAATCAATGGGAAGTTTACATATTTGCAGCCCCGAGCAAGCCAGGAGTTGGTCATAAATACATCAATTAGCCAAATTTCAGCTGTTCGTGTAGCAAAAATAGAGGATACAGAGCGGTAATTCAGAACACCGCCAGTCATCATTAGTTGTGGGAGGTAAAAGAACGGCAGTATGAAGATCCCGACTGGCCCAAACCTAAGGAAAGAATTAAAGAGCAGCAATTCATATTTTCGTATTAACCGAGACAGTTGCTGCGATGCAAGCGGGCCACCTCTGTTCCAGATATTTCAGGGCTCTGCCAGTATTTCATGAATGAGGTACATTACACCCGCTATTCTCTCCACCCAGGTGCGACAAAAATGTAACACGATATCAAGGAAATCTACTGATGGCCAAGTATGAAAAGAGAAATAGCCGAATTTGTAGCCTAGTGTCCTAACTGCCAACAAGTAAAAGCATAACAATTTAAACCGGGCGGATTTACTCAGGACATAGCTGTGCCCTCTCTGGAAATGTTAAGCGGAACATGGACTTTGCAGCAGGATTACCCCATACCGACATATATGTTACGATTCCATTTGGGTAATAGTTGACAGACGATTTGGTCAGCCCATTTTCCTCGCTGAAAGCTACTTCTACCGAAGATTATGCCGAACTGTATATAAGAGAAATAGTTAGATTATATGGTGTTCCATGGTATCTATTATCTCTGACAGAGGAGCACAATTTACAGCCTAGATTTGCGCTCATTTCAAAGAGGTCTCCGGGGAACTAGATTAATTTGAGCACAATATTCACCCGTACGTATGGATGTGCCGAACGCACTATTCAGATGCTGAGGATAATGCTACGGGCGTGTGTTGATTTATGTAGCTGGATTTTAGCATTTGTCACACTGAGTTTGCTTATAATAATAGCTATCACTCAAATTTATCCGTATGGCGCCTGAGGCATTGTATGGGCGAAAATGCAAGACGCTAGCTGGTCGGTTTGAAGTAGGAGAGTTAGCGCTGTTTGGGCCAGACATTGTTCAACCGTCAGAGGAAAAGGTAAAGCTTATTAGGGAATGCCACTGACCTACGTACGCTTAAATCGTATGCCGATGTGTGGCTAAACCTAGAATTTGATGTGAATGACTCTGGTATTTCTGGAAGTATCTCCAATGAAAGGTGATGAGATTCGGTAAGAAAGGTAAGCTCAGCCCGAGATTCGTTGGGCCTATCCGATCTGCCGAAGAATAGCCATGGCATATGAGTTGAACTTAAGCCCTGTAATTAAAATCCGTTCATCCAGATTTTCATGTATCTATGCTAAGGAAATGCACGGAGACCCATCCAGAGCAAAGCCCCAGTGCAGGATGTCCAAGTTACGGAAGAGATGGCCTATGAAGAGGTTCCAGTATCCATTTTAGACGCATTGTGATTCAGAGATTGAGAACTAAGGATGTTGCTTCTTCCAAGGTGTCAGGGCGTAATAGGAACCGAGAAGAGATGACTTGGGAAGATAAGATATGAAAATCAGATATCCTCAATTGTTCAAGCCTAGTCAGTCAAGAGGTATGTTAGTATTGTTATTTTATGCAGTGCCTTATAGTATTTTATAAATGATATAATCGACTCCAATCTTTGTCTATTGAATGCTATTGTAGTGTGGAGTACCGTATTGGACTTTTCTACATTACAGGTCTTCGAGATAGTCCATATTACAGGGAAACTCGCCAAAAATTTTTCTAAGAATAAGCTGAGTGTCGAGAAATCCTATAAATAGAAGTTTACATTCGAGGACCTAATGTTCTTAGGGGGGAGGATGTTACACCCCGTATATTCTCGACATGTAGATGGCCTATTTGCATGTTGGTTAAGAGTTTTTGAATGTCATACATGCCTAGAAAAGGCCCTTGAAAGACCGGATAAGAGATTCATCGACCATCGCGGAAGTGAGCCGGGGCAGAGCCCCTCCGCTAAAGGATGGCACGACCACGGAAGGAGGGCCTCCGCATTACGCAGTGTCACGTGAGGCCCCTGTCCAAGACCAAGTATAAAAGCCTCCAACTTCCGTTTAAATGTTATATTTCTCATATAATTTCCGAGGAGGTCGAGGGAAAATGCAGAGGACGAAGGATTCATTGAAATTTCTGTCCGATTGTCAGCCAAACACCTGGCCCAAACTCAAATTAACCTGCATACCGAGGTATTAAGCAAGAAGGAGCATTCCTACGGATTCGCCGCGGAAATTTGGCCGGCAAATTGTCGTATACCGAGCTAAGGCGGGAATTGCTCCAAATTAGTGTCAATACACTACTAGCCCCAAAGTGAGTATTTCTCCTTCTGGACTTTCGAGAAATAGCGTAAGCTGACCGCTGATAAGCCAAATTGGGCTATATATATATTGAAAGTGATAAGCTTTCTTCCTAATATTAGCGTATTTAGTTCTAATTGACATATATATGAATGCAGCTGGGAGACATAGCAGAAGTACTGACCGAGCCACGCCAAAGGTCGGGAACTCCGGCTAAGGTATGTAAAGCCAATTCCTTCGGCAAAGTTAGTAATCAAGTATAGTAAATAGCGGATGTATAGAAGAAAGAATTCAGAATTCGAGAATTGAGTCCAAGATGAATCTAGCAAGCATGTTTATAACAATATGATATATTCCGAATGAAAAGTTAGTAAAGCAATATCAGACAGTCAGATAATATCTCAGATATAGTATAGCCTCGCATAGAATTAGTTTAATGCGTAAAAGAGTTCGTAATAAGAAACTGTAATACGTATAGTAGTTTCGCATCAAACATGCTTGCTATACGTGATTATTATTTGTTGAGACCGATTGTGTTATGAGGGCACCCCTTTTGAGCGTCCTCGCGCCCCTGGGTTAATAGCTGTGTCGACTCGCCTGCCAGAGGGTGAGTATACGCTGACTCCAAGGAGTGGCATGCCGCCGCAAAGAAGATGAAGATGAGATGCGTATCCCCATATCAGCCGATCAACATAGCAAAGATAGCTTACCTTGTTGTGCGCTTGAGCCCAGGGGCAGATTTACAGATACAGATCACAATTTACAGTACAGGAGTCCTCCGGACTCTGTGACACAGTCATAGTCGAGTCATAGCCCGAGCTGCACCCAAGGGGGGCCGGTAGAGGTGCCGTAGTTAGTGTAGACGAGTGGAGTGACATATTTTTGAATGGTTTTGAATCTCGGTAGGGCATAGATTGTTTGTTGGTTGGAACCTTTCCGGCTTATGGGGGCTAGTATTAGTTCTTGCTTGTTATATACAGCAGCATATGCTTGTTTATTGCCGAGACGCCAGACGGCACGCCTAGGCATGCTCCTACCTTATTCTCGCACAAATAAGCTTGTTTCATTCCATCATCTACGCTTTCAGATATTTCCTACTGTTCAGAGTTCTAGTTATGTTTCTTATATTCGCCATGTTCAGTTTCTTTGCATACTCAAGTACCAAGTGGTACGACGCCCGTTTGGGGCGCTCGCATTTCGGGTCGCAGTACCTATAGACTCCAGCACGATCCTCGTGATCCAGCGCACAGAGTCATCACCTCCGTCATCCGGAGCTTGATATTGGAAGTTTATATCATTTTCTTTGTTGTATAAAGTACGGGTAGGTCGGGCCCGTCCCGACCATCTGACGCATTCTTAGAGGCTTGCATTGTGTATATATCTCCCTGGTTAGTATTGTTAAGTTTATGTTGGCCGGTGGGGTCGTATCCAGTTAGTAGTGGTGACTCTGCCGGTCACGTAGTGTTCAAATATTTTGTTATACCGATGAGATACTAGACAATATGGTGGCCTTGTCGGCCCGCACAGGCTTCCTATTTGGAGTATGATCTGTTGGCCGATGTTATAGTACAGTACAGGAGGCCCAATGGGCCTGAGGTCAGTATTGATGCCGTTATATAGCCGGTGTTTCCGTAAAACAGAGTTAGAGCCAGCCAGGCACCAGATGCTTAGGCCTGAGAGTCTAGCGCTCAGGTCCCATAGGGCACGCAGTGCCAGCCATACCCTTGCCATGGAAGGCGTGACAACATCACCTCCAAATTTATGAAGATCGACGCACTGGCGTAGAGACTGCTCAGGATGTAGCACGATGGAGTAGGCACATGAGAGGGGCTACCATCAAACATTTCCTACTCTTAGATATGAACAGTGAGTTTCAGATTTGGCTAAAAATTGTGTGCTCATGCTTGATCCCAGGGGTGCACATGATGCATGTCACCCTAGACCGAGTGTGTTTGGTGTATGCCCCGATGAAGGGGCCGGAGATAAATGTTGGGGCGCTAATCATCTCCGCCATCAAGAGAGCCTGACCACACCAGGGGAACAGGATACGGTTTGTGGAGTGAGCCAATAATGCTCCCCTCGAGGGGCCATGGATATCGGTGGGAGGAGTGCTCCCGATTGGCATCCCACAAATTGACAAGTGTGCCTTGGATGCTCTTCACCAAAACCAAGGCACTGACACTCACTTACGGCCTAAGTCAATTCAGCCGAGCGACATGCTCGACATCAGTATAAGGGCCCGCATGTACGGATGCAGATGCTGCAAATATGCATTGGAAGGAGTCCACAACGAGGATGAGCTTTGGCAAATGACTTGATTACCCATTCATAACGCCCTGGCTCTTATGCAGAGTGGGGCTAGCTGGTGGAGTCTAGATGATGATGTCCCCACCTGATGAGGAGACACGCCGGGAAGACTCGGGAAAAGCTGAGTCGACGAGGACGGCAGGGCATTCCGATATGGGAGACGAGGCAACAAAGACTCCGATGAAGAAGTTGAATACTGATTGATCGTGAGTTTCACCACCTACCTTGTGATATGTTGAATGGTGTGAACACCGGGGACAAAGGTTCGGCTTAAGTGTGGGGTGGAGTAGTTAGGTGCCGCCGCTTCATTTTTGTTTATGTTTATGTTGTGTGTTGTGCTTGTGAAAAATGTGACCCCGTGACTTTGTGTGGTGTCCGTAATTGCTGGTGCTGTAATGAATGTTGTCGTCAGGTACGTTGAGCCGTTGTTGGTTGGTTGTTGTGTAAATATTTTTGTTTTCTATTGAAATTATCGAAAATTTTAAAATTTTTGTTGCATTTATTTTATGTTGGGTTTCTCGGCTTTGTTTGGTGCTTAATGAACAGGCCCCATTGAACCGAAGTCGTAGATAGCGACCGCTCTGCGGATGGATGGATAACGACCATCTTAAGGGAAATGTAGTCGATATAGTTTTCTTCTTTCTTTCTTTTGTTTGTTTCCCAAACGTGTCGCTACTTCATTGTTCGAAATTCTTGTTACGTGTTGTGCATGATATTAAGATGCAAAGGTGATTCATATGAAAGCATGAAAATGTGATAAAATGTTGAGATACCTAAGCCATAGAGTGATTCGGTGTGATCGAGGCTTAATAGTGAATTCCTCCTTGTAATTAGCTGATTGAAGAGTCTCGTGAATATGTCTTGAGTTGAGCATGTGCAATGAGTGTGAGTGTGAGGTTTCGATTATTCCATGCTATTGTGAAGTACATAGAACTTGCCCGTGTGTGTACTAAACGAAATGAAGGATGTGTATTGTACGAGAGGATGTAGGCATTTCTTTGATTAAATAGAAAGTTTCTCCATTATCAGACTTACCTTGAATGTGCATCCTAGTTAGCCCTATTCGTTAGCCTATTTTTTTTCTTTCTTTGAAGAGGTACAAACCGAGCTTAATCCCTTCTTTTCATTAGCCGTGAATTTGATCAAAACTCTTAAGCTCTCAAGAAAAACAATTTTTCCCACAGTGTAAAGGAGTGGAGAATTGTGAAAAGGAAAGAAAAGCGAAGTGGTGAAAGTTAAAGAAAAGGTCAAAGGTGCAATTTGTCAAAATTAAATAAAATAAAGATGTATAACTAATCTTTTTATTAGTAAGTCGAGTGTGCTTAATGAAATGGGAAACAAAAATAAAGAAAAATGTCAAGAAGGGAGAGGATGAGGAAGAAACAATGTCTATAATGATGGTGGATAAACAAAGCGCTCAAGGAAGCTAGTTTCTATTATTGGTTAGCCCAAGATTTACTAGTTCCTTAGCTTACATTACAACCTCCGTTAAGTCCTACGTGATCTTACATCACGCGTCCTTATCATATTAGTGGAGTAATACACTATGCTTCATGGTTCATGACAGATGCATGAATTCTCCGGGAGAGAGAGCGAAATCGTGTTCATACACCCCTACATGTAGTGCTTTGGAAATCATATGATTGCAAATGGGGTAATTCTCCTATGTTGTGAAGGCACATGCTTGACGAGATTAAATTTGTGTCGGATGTCTTGGTTGGTTGATTTGAATGAGTTTGCTAATATTGAGAATCGATTCTTGAGTTTAGGAGGTCTTAATGTGGTGTATTTCATTGTATCGATGAGACCATGCATGTTTTATTAATGATTTTCTATATTAAATAATCGTATAACCGTAGCCTGAATGGTCGAGCCAAAGTAGCTATGCGTGAGTGTCAATTGCATGAGATGTGTGACTATTGTTTGAGGACGAACAAAGTTTTAAGTGTGGGGTAAGTGATCTTGGGCAGAATTGCATGCCCAAGTGATACTCAAATGCTTCATTTCGACTTGTTTATCTATCGTTATGTGTGTATTCTCATGTGATTTGTAGTTAAATGTGAATTTATACTAACCAACATGATTAGTGCTTGTTTCGCAGTAAAATGGAATTTTAGGAAGCTAAGATACATGTTGGTAAAAATAGGGGGAATGGACTTTGGAAACAAGGAGTGAAAAGGGACAAGGAAGAGCAGCAAAAGTATGGCCCGCGATGGAGCCGTGGCTCACGCTGAGCATCATGGAGTGCATTCGCCTCGGGTGATTTAATTTTGGCAATTTTAAAGTGAAGGTTCGTGTTAAGCTCGGTGACACGGAGGCAATGCTACGCGATGCACTCCATGTCACGTTGGAGTACAATGACCTGGGACATCAATTTCCAGTGTAGGTGCGCTGGAGGCACCGTGGCACGTTGGCCGGGCTCCACGATGCAGGCCGTGGCACGCTGAGGTGAAATTGCCGAGGAGCCGAACTTCCGTGAAAGAGGGTCCGCGATACTCCCGTGGCACGGAGGGAGTACTGCGATACACTCCGTGCCACGTTGCTCGTTATCTCCGGGGAAAAATTCTAATAGTATAAATAGCACACTTAGGTTTTATTTTAAACATTCTGACTTGGTTGAGCAAGAACGGGTTGGTGCGCTGGAGAGGACGAAAATTTAGGGTTCTTCATCTCTTTCTCTTTATCTCAATTGTTTGTATGATTTCTACTTATTTGATGATGATTAATCCACAAATGAGTTGAATTACACTTATTGCTGAGGTTAATAACAATTGTAGTGGAATGTAATTGTTGATCATTTCCCGCTTTTCATCTTTTCTTCAATGGTTGTTCTATCAATTTTTGTTCTTATTGCATTAATGTTTGGCCAATGTTAATGTATATCTAAAAATCCAATTTTGATTTTGAAAGGAAAGAAATTGGAAAGATGTGAATTGGTAGGATATGACTCTTTCTGAGTTTAGAAAATTGAGAATTGATTTACATTCATAATAGAAATATATCCGAAAGTCTTATTAGTCAATTAAGGAATCTAGTATGTATGGCTAGAACATGAAATTATTTCATCACGCAATGTAGATTAAGTTCATGATTCTTAAATTGGATAGGAGTCGAAAGTTCCAATCAATAGGCAATAATTCTTGACTAGCAACCGAAGGAAAGATTAACTAAATTTGTATTGATAAATTACTTCCCTCCGCATGTCTGCTTTAACCCGCCTTGCTCTATTACTATTTTCGTACTCAATGCTATAATTTTGCCTTAGATTCTTATTAATTAGTAAACTCAAACTCTCAAAATATTGTTTATTTGGTTGTCTGCATTCTTAAAGGTATAGTTCACTAACGCTTGAGTTAATGGCACTGTAGTTCAGTCCCTGTGGGATCGGATACTTGGCTTTAATTAAGCCACTTTACTACTTGTTCGACCACGTGCACTTCAGTGCAGTTACTAAACAGCCCGCCGAACAAAGGATCATCCCAACTGCCCTTGAAATCGATCACACAAGCTGTCAGCATATTTTCTAAGGTCTAAATAGTTTGCTCAGCTTGTCCATCTGTCAGAGGGTGAAAACCGTGCCGAGCTTGACCTAAATGAGTCCTTTCTTAAATGATTTTTCAAAATGCGAGGTACACCGGTACCACTCATTTGAAATGATGGACAGCGGCACCCCATGTAGTCTGACTAACTCCCGGATATATAGCCTAGCATAATCCTCAGATGAGTCTGTAGTTTTAACTGGGAGAAAATGTGCTGACTTGGTCATTCGGTCTATTATCACCTGCATTGAGTCATGCTACCGGCGAGTACGAGGTAGACTCGAGAATAAAGTCCATATTCACTTCTTCCCACTTTCATGTGGGTATGCTGATATCCTAAGTCATACCTCCTGGGATCTTTGATCGTTCCACTCCAACCTGCTGGCAGTTCAAGCACTTAGCCACAACTCTATATATCTCTTTTCATGTTATGCCACTGTAAGAATATCCCTGTAGATCAACAGACATTTTAATGGAACTGGTGGATAGATCTCGATTCAAAGTTTCTACTAGTATTTACGCTTCAAGCTAACTACATCTAGTGCACATAGTCTACCCTGGTAACGGAGCACACCATCTCCCCCTTTGGAGAAATCCTTCACTTCTTTTGAGAACTCGGCTTAGTTGAAGCAATATTGATCTTCATCCTGCCTTGACTTAACATCAAACCACTAATGAGGAATCTGATCCACTCTGCACTAACACATTCCGCTCTTAGTTGAATCAACCAACTGCACTCCCAACGAGCAAGCCTGTGGATATCCTTTTCCAGTTTCTTATGCTCTCTCAACATGAGCCACGCTCCCTATGGACATCCCGCTTAGGCATCACCACCACATTGGCCTTACCCGGTGGCAACACCATGTCGTAATCCTTCAATAGCTCTAACCACCTTCTTTAACGAAGTATCCAAGTCTTTCTGACTGAACACACTTAAGGCTCTTGTGATCAAAGAAAATATCCACTGAGTTCTTAGCAAAGGTAGTGCCTCCATATTAACGCAAACACTATCGTCACAACTCAAGGTCATGAGTCGATAGTTCTTTCATGAACCTGAGCTGTCCTGGAGGCGTAAGCCATCACCTTACCCCGCTGCATTAGAACACAACAGAGTCCCACTCCCCTAAAGGCCACATATACAACAAACCCATATGTTCCTTTGGTAAGGTTAATCGGATGGTAGTGAGTCGAAGTCTAACTCAAAACTTTTATCACAATACATCCGACCACTAAACTTTCACCTTTTATAAGTCAACCTAGTGAGAGGAGATGCAATAGAGAAAATCTTTCCACAAAACATCTGTATTAACATAGACCCAAGAAACTTTTGATTTAAATTGGAAAAGAGGCCTTCGCCGCTCTTCAACGTTGCTATCTTTTGAGTATCTACTTTGAATGCCTTCACCCGAGACCACGTGACCAAGGCAGTCACACACTCAACTAGAATTTGTTACTTGCTGAACTTAGCGAATAACTGGTGGTCTTTGAGCATCTGTAGCACTACTGATGGTTAGCATGTCTTCCCCGTTTCTGGGTATACTAGAATGTTATCAATGAATACAATGATGAACATGTCTAAGTATTGCTTGAAAACCCCTTGCTCATCGTGTCCATGAATGCTATAGGGGCATTAGTTAGTCCAAACGACATAACCACGAATTCATAGTGGCCATACCAAGTTTTGAAGACTATTTTTGATATGTCACATTCTTTGACTTAAGCCGATGATACCCCGACCTGAGATCACTTTGAGAAACAACTGATCCCCTCGAAGATGATCGAACAAGTCGTCAATCTTGGTATGATACCCTGCTCTTAACTGTGATTTTTGCCGACGGTAGTTGATACACATTCTAAGAGTATTTGTAACACCCCAAGTGCGTAAGAATAGACCTAGGAGGCTGAAAGTTGAAAACCGCAAATTGGGAAAACGTTGCGTGGAGGGGCCATAAAATGATTCGTGGTATCAAACCACGAGTCATTGTATACTGGCCGTGATAGGATTAGGGTCAAGGGCTGTGTGAACCACGGGGAGACATGAAGACCCATTGAGGGAAATAATGAGTCATCGTTAGCCATCGTGGGAAGGGGTTAGTCCTTCAGAGGCATGCAATGGGCAAACCCGATGACCCGTTAGGAGAAACCAGCGAGTCATTGGTCGCGGGTCGCTTGTTGGAGTTTAAGAATTTCCAATGCAGGTAATGGGTTGGAGACCACAACTCATTGGAAGGAACCACGAGTCGTGGTGAGGCTCGTGGCAAGTGGATACAAATTTTATAATGAGCAAACAATGGATGGTGTACTGTATCGTATTCGTGAGGATTTGTCCATCTTGTGACGCTCGTTGGTTAGTTCGAGAGAATTCATTCAACATCCTATTCAACGCAGGGACATGACGGGGTCATTGGTGATTCCACGACCAGTTGGTACCACCTATGCCTCCATCCGCTAGTTTTCAGAGCAGGTTCAAGGGTATTTTTGACTTTCATGATATAAGGCCCTAACCACATCATTTTGCTTGGGAAAGATGGTTTTTTAAGAGAATAACCTATTCAAAACTCTCATTCATGCATACAAGAACTTTGAGAGGTAATTCAAGGGGAATTTCAAGCTTTTCACCTCAATTCCTTCAATTTCATTCTTGGGCTTTCAAGGAGGGTTAGGAGTTGATAATTCCAGGTATGTAAGATCTTCAATGGATGGATCCTTCCACACCCATGCTCCTTCTCTATTAATTACTCAAATTTTGTTCAAAGACTCATGGGTTTTATTTTTTGGTTTGTTTAAAAATTTAATGATTTAATTATGGGTCTTGTAATTTTGAAACTTAATATTATCTATTGAGTTTGATCTTTATTTTGAGTTCTAAATTGATCTTAATATGTAATGGCCTCGAATTTCTAATCACTCAAGCTTGATTATGCATGTTCCATAATAAATCGATTTATGATCCATTGATGTTTTGATAAGCCTCACGTATATTGAACTAAATCATTAATATAGTATGTTATCTATTATGATCTTATGAAAACATAAACTATATGCATGATCTAAAAAGTATGTACGTGTTTTATTAAGCATGAATTATGTTTTGGCCGACCACGAGCTCAAGTTATGGCTAGTTCACGTATGTTCAAGCATGCTTACGATTATGATGATTTAACTAGCCCATAATCTCATGTATGTATTATTATGAGTAATTATGTACTTTTGGGAGTAGTATCGAACACCGAGTAGGTTCCTGGCTCAAAGTTAAGCTCCGCATCTAATGAACTACGCCCAACGTAGGCATGTTAATCCACCATGTTTTTTCCGAACAATAGCTCTCATGTGTGAGAACGCCCTTCATAGTTCCTACCTTATTCAAGGTAATAACACCCTCCCGACTAGGTTTACAAGTCGGGGGTTTCATGTGTTCTCATATGTGGTATAATGGTTAAGAGAATCTCCCACTGGCTCTCATGACTCTTATGCATGTTTATGACTTGTATATGGGCTCAAGTTATGTTCAGCAGTTTTTCTGATTGGATTACAATTGTATTATGAATGATTGAAAACCTTGAGCCTTACATTATATTACAATAATTATGAGCATGTTGTCCTACTCTTTGAATATTTATGAATTTTATACATGTTTTAAATGTCCATTTTATTTATTTTGCATACTCGCACATTCCACGCATCTACCGCATACTTTCTATTCTGTATCGTCTCAAGGATACAGGTCCCAGCTCTCAGGCGCATCCTCACCCGTGATAGATTCGGACTTGCTCTATGCGATTTATGAGTCCTTATGTTCCGAGGGATACATGTTCACACTTTATGTTATTTTCACTGGATGCTGGGATTAGTTGGGAAGTTGTCCCGTTAATCCGCCTTTCATGTTTAGAGGCTTATCAAACTAAAAAGTTGTATTTTGCCATATTGTATAAGTATTGCACTGTTTTCTCAGTGCTATGTTAAGATTACGTTCTATGCTAAGTCTTCCACTCATGCATTGAATTAGATGTACGTTTTTGCCATGAGTCGACTTGGGCCCTGGTGTCTTCATCTCGTGTCTATGATCCGGTGTACATTTGGGTCGTGACAAACTTGGTATCAGGAGCCATAGGTTGGTGTGTCCTAGGAGTCTCGAAAGTCAAGTTATGGGAGTCTTTCATGGGGGTGTGAAGCATGCCATACTTATGAAGAAGAGGCTACTAGACGTTTAGGAAATGTTTCCTCTTTTCATAATATGTCAGGCGATGAACGTCCTTTACTCCTCTAATTCGTGTTATTCGTTTCCAGAACCATGCCTCCATGCCGAGTAAATGCCAGAGGAACGATAATGGTGATGATCATGAGGGTTCCCATGATGGAGAGCACGCTGCATCCACCACAATTCATGAGGAGCACGTACTGCAGTCATCCGTCCACGCCTAGGCTTAGGGCGGCGATTCAGATGTTGGCACAGGCCATGACAGCTCAGGTCCGTAATCAAACTGTGGCACATTATTCGGCGAAATGTGTAATGCGGCAAATGCTAGGGTGAGGTACTTTGGAGGATGAGCCTGGGAGTTCACAAAGGGTCGGCTGTAGACTGGTATAATCTACATGACTTTATTGAGAAATTTTAAGATCATCCAGGTTATGGGGGTGAATAATGGAGAATGTTAATTAACTCCCACAGCCCGTGCTGTAGCACATATATGTTTTAAGCATTGAAAAGGTGTTAGGATGTCACGGGTGTGGCAGCCGATAGGTTGGGATGAGTTCCACACCGCGTTCTGCATTTGTTCTTCCTCAGAGACGCAGGGTTTCCTGGCTATGGTACTTGAGGCTTTTGTGAATTTGAAGCAATTTGAAACATGTTAGTCATAGAGTATGCATTGTAGTTCACTCGGCTATCTAAATATGTCTCGGAGTTGGTGGTGGATCGCCGGGCTCGGGTGAGCCGCTTTGTCATGGAGTAGCATATTACTTGGACAAGATTCAGTTATACTACACCGCACATCAACTTTCCCCGTATTGTATTGCATGACCAGCAGATAATCAGTCTATAGGAGGCAGAGAGAGGCCAAGAGGACCAGACCGAGCTGCCACGGGTTTCTCTGTGCTAGGTCGAGGTGGATCATGTCAAAGAATCTCAAAGACAGTCCACTACTCCAACCGCATCATCAACTAGAACGTCGTCCGTGTTCGTAGTTGACCAGAGGGAGCAGGGCTACAGGTTTGAGGGATCATGAGCTGGCATGTGGCGTGAGCACACTTTTCTGAAGCGCAGCGAGATGTGGAAAAATCATCCCGTGGAGGTGCCTCGGGTCGGTGCGGATGCTTGCTGGGGTGTGGCAACGCACAAAATTAGAGATTTCCCATGAAATAATTCTTAACGCTCCAGCAGCATGACTCCCTCAGCAAGGTGCCTCCACTAGTTCGGTAGATGGTCAGTGCTGAAATAGGTTTTATGCTCTGTGCCTGCCACAGATGAGGCTTCACTAGATATGGTCACGTATGTTGCAAGTATTCCATATTGATGCTTATGTTTGTTAGATCTAGAGATACCTTTGTCTTTCAGACCCCTTACATTGCTAGTAGTTTTGAGTTAGTCTTGAAATTTATCAAGCCATTCCTCCGACCTACCTACTGTGAACTGCTGGTAGCTAGGCTTAGCATATAGAGGTTGCCCCATTACATTGTTATGCATTCCGCTTGATTTCATTAGAATTGTCCACACTGATTTTGACATCATTTGGCCTATGGATTGCTGTTGTATGTTATGCTTCGGTTAATTGTAGGACCCATGCAAATGGAATTCCACTTCAGTGAGTCGATTTTAATAGTGGTATCCACTGGTGTCACTCTATTAGTTTATTTCATATCTCATGCTAGGAAAATGATCTCTGGCGGTTTCATTCTCTTACCACCTAGTTAGGTTAAGGATTATAGAGCCCGAGACCCGACTATTTAGCCGCCCACAGTGCGACTATCCTGGAGGTTTTTTCCCGATGATTGTCATGTCCCTCCCCAAAGGGAAATTGATTTCATTTGGATTCCATCAGCCTCGACATGCTAAATTTCATTCCTCTTTATCCCTCCTTATAGGATGAATACACGGCCCACTGATTTAAAAGAGTTGAAGAAATGTACTGAGACTTATTTAAGGGTTTCATTAGACCAAGCAAGTCTCTAGCTAATTGTTCTATTTTTTTCAAGAAGATGGATCCCTTCAATGTATTGATTATACTACAACTTAATAAGGTCACCATAAAGAACATGCACCCCCTTCTTTCTTTTTTGCCCATGATTTATGACTTATTTTATTAGCTCCGTGGTGCCAGTGTTTCTCGAAGATAGATCTCAAGTCCGGGTATCACCATCTCGTAGTCCGGGAGAGGCAGATATTCCAAAGACAGCTTTCAGACCCAGAGGCCATTAGAGTTTGTATTTATGTCATTTCTGACTAACCAATGCTCCTTCATATTTTATGGATCTAATGAACATGGTATTCAAGGCACATTTGGACATGTTCGTGACGTGTGTTCATTGATGACATCCATATATACTCCCGCATATAGAGAGCATGCCGCCGCTTGAGAATATATCATACCCTCGGGCGATCGTCAGTTGTATGCAAAGTTTAGCAAGTCTGAATTTTGTCGATTCCTGGCGGGCATTTCAGCCATGTGGTGTCGAGGAGGCATAAGGGTGGATTCTCGAAATTGAAAGGAAGAATTACCTAGACCGGTGGATCCTTCAAAAATTTGGAGTTTCTTGGGCCTAAAAGGCTACTACTGAAGGTTTGTTGAGGGTTTCATCTATTGGGCGGCACTTTGACCAAGTTGTTCGTAAGAAGATAAAGTTCTAATAGTCGTAGATGTGCGAAAAGCTTCCAAGAACCGAAGACCCGACTCACTTCATCACCAAGTCAATTTTACCCAAGGGTATTGATGGCTTTGTTGTGTATTGTTATGCTTCGAGAGTCATCATACTAGGATGTGTGTTGATGCAACGGGGGAAGGTACAGCATACACCTCGACGCTAAAGGTTCATGAAAAGACTTATCCGACCCATGATCTCTTGGTGCTACTCTATGGTGTTTGTTTGGGTAATCAAGATATTGCGACATTATTTGTATGGGTTTCACGTGGACGTGTTCACGGATCACAAGAGCTCACAATATGTGTTCACATAGAAAGACCTCAATCTTCTAAGAAAGGATATGGTTGAGTAGCTAAAAGGACTACGATATGAGTGTCCTGTACACCCAGGCTAACGTGGTTGCGGATGAATGTGGTAGGCTCTCTATGGAGAGTGCTGCTCCATGTGGATGAGGGAAGGAAGGAGTTGGTGAGAGATGTCCACCGACTTGCAAGGCTGGGGGGTTAGATTGATCGACCACCGAGATGGCGGCGTTGTTGTGCAGAATGGCCCACCGTCCTTGGTGGTCGATGTCAAAACTAAGCAAGATATGATCCGATTTTGAGAATGATAAAGGGAATCCGTGGGAGTCAAAAGGAGGAGGTTTCTCCCAAGGGGGAGATGGTGTCCTTCACCAGACCGCTACGTGTTTCTGACATTAGATGACTTAAGAGTCCGGATATTGCATGAGGCACATGGTACTGTGTATTCCCTCCACTCGGGATCCACAAAGATGTATAGGAACTTGCGAGAAATCTGTTGGTGGGATGAAGGAAGAGGGATAATGTAGAGTCTATAAGCCGCGTCCAAACTATCGCCATGAAGGTCGAAAATCTGAAGGCCGGGAGGTGTATCAAGATATTAGCATTCCCCGCTGAAGTGGGAAGGTTAATATGGATTTTTATTACAGGCCTACCTCGTACTCGCTGGCACTATGATTCCATTTGGATAGTGGTAGACAGGTTAACAAAGGTTTCGCACTTCCTACCGGTCAAGACCACGCATTTTCTCAGCGATGATTATGCCAAGTTGTAGGCCCGGTGGAGTTGTCTGACTACATGGAGTGACCTTGTCTATTATTTCAGACTGAGGTACTCAGTTTACCTCCCAAGTTCGGGGCCTTTTTGGAAGGGACTTGGGACTCCTGATTAAGCTCAAGACAACATTTCATCCTCAAACGTGTGGCCAGCGAATGGAAAACTAAAAATTTTGAGGATATGTATAGGCATGTGTTATAGATTTTAAAGGTAGTTGGGATGATCAACATCATTGTCTTCAATCAAAGCAGCTTCCTTGACGAGTTTTCTTATAATAACAGTTATCACCTAGTATTAAGATGGCACCATTTGAGGCCCTCTATGGGCGGAGGTGCGTATCCCCCCATCCCAAGGGTTTGATGTTGGTGAGACAAAACAGTGAAAAGGCCAGATGCAATTCACGAGGCGATGGTGAAAGTTCATTTGATAAGGACAGGTTAAAAACTGCTCGTAGTCGTCAGAAATTGTATTCCGATGTGAGAAGAAGGGATTTGGAGTTTGATGCGGACTACCAGGGTATTTCTAAAGGTATCTCCCAGAAGGGAGTCATGTGGTTCGAAAGAAAGGGAAACTCAGTCCCCGTTATGTTGGTCCCTATCGGGGCTGTGAGAAGAATTGAAGGGAAGGCGTGCATGAGTTGGACTTTCCATTGGGAGTTATCTTCGCCATCCTATTTTCCATGTGTCACTCTTTTGAAAAAGTGTTCGTGATCCACTTCAGGTACCTAAACAAGATTAGAGTAAAAGACAGCCTCAGTTATGAAAAAATTCCCGTTGAAATCTTGATTGTCAGGTTCGAAGTTGAGGAAAAAAGAAGTAGCTTCAATTAAGGTTTAATGGAGAAATCAACATGTCGAGAGCTACCGGTGCCGAAGGAGACATGATAGCTAGATATCCACATTTGTTCTACCAGCTTAGTTTTGACTTGAGGTATCAGCTTCTACTCTATGACCCCATTTAGTTTTCATGTTCAATTCATGTAAAAGTTTCTTTTACGTGTATGGATGTGTATGTAAAGAATGAGATCGCCCGCCATGTGGTTTGGTTCGGAGGTAGTCATTCCGTGAAAATTCCATTAAAATGAGATTCAGTATATGGCTATATAATTGCATGTTTCTATTTTCTCGCTTGTTTCCTGCCATCTGAGGAATGTTACCAAGGGGGGAGATATTGTAACACCCCGTAAGTGCGTAAGAATAGACCGGGAGGTTGAAAGTTGAAAACTGCATAAATTGGGAAAAAGTTGCAAGACGTGGGCTATGGAGACTGCGGTATCAAACCAGCCAGTCGTTGATGCGGTCATAGATAGGATCAGCCGGGTGGCTGGGTGTGAACCACGAGAGACATGATGACCAAGCCGAGGAAAACAACGAAGCCGTCGTTGGGGCCGTCAAAGGTTAGGTTCTTCAGGAGGCATGCACCGGGCGACCCAATGACCTGTTAAGAAAACCACGAGTCGCTGGTTAGGGTCGTTGTTAAAGGTTAAGAATTTCCAGTGAAGGTTCGCTGATACCACTAATTATTGGAAGGAACCAGCCAATGGTGAGGCCTCGTGATAAGTGGGTTCAGATTTTATGATGAGAAACCAACGGATTGCACTGTGGGATCATGGTTTCGCAGACGAGTCATCCCGTCCGTTCATTGGTTGTTCCGAGAGAAGTCATTCAAGATCCCATTCAACGAGGGACATGATCACGTTGGTGGTTCCCACAACCCGCTGGTACCACACGGGTTCTATCCCACGCTTTTTAGGGCAGGTTCATTAAGGGTATTTTTGACTTTTCACGATATAAGGCCCTAAACTACGTCGTTTTGTCTCTAAAGCCGGGTTTTTAAGAGAATGACCTATTCTAAACTCTCATTCATTCATGCAAGAACTTTGAGAGGTAATTCAAGGGAAATTCTGCTTTTCACCTCAATTCCTTCAATTTATTCTTGGCCAAGGAGGCTAGGGAGTTGATAATCCTGTGTATCTAAGGTCTTCAATGGGTGATCCTTCCGCACACTCATGCTCCTTCTCTATTAATTACTCAAATTTTATTTAAAGACTCGTGGGGTTCTATATTCGGTTTGTTTAAAAATTTAATGATTTAACTATGGGTCTTGTGATTTTGAAACCCTATCATTGTCTACTCGATTTTCATCATCTTTTGAGTTCTAAATTGATCTTAATATGGATGATTTCAAATTTCAATCAATTAAGCTTGATTATGCATGTTCCATGATAAATTGATTTATGATCCATTGATGTTTTGCTAAGCCCGGGCCACAGTATATTGAATTAAATCATGAATATAGTATGTTATCTATTATGATCTTATGAAAACTTAAACTATATGCATGATCAACAAGTATGTACGTATTTTATTAAGCTGAATTTTGTTTTTGGCCTATTCACGAGCCTCAAGTTACGGCTAGCTTACATATGTTCAAGCATGTTTACGATTATCATGATCTGACTAGACCATAATCTCATGTATGTATTATTATGAGCACTATGTAATGCTTAGGAGTGGCATCAAACACCGAATAGCTCTGCAGCTTAGGCTAAGCCTCTGATCTCATGTAGTCCATGCGTGCCACCGTAGGTATGGACCCATTCATGTTTGTCCTCGGCCCAAATGTCCCTTTCTCATGTGTGATCACACCATTCATTGTTCCTACCCTGGCAAGGTACTGATCACCTCCCGACTAGGGTTACAAGTCTGGGCAGCCTCAGCGTGTGCTCATATGGGGGTAATGTTTCAAGAGAATGTCCCATTGTTCCTCATGACTTATGCATGTTTATGACTATGTATATGGGCTCAAGTTATGTTCAATAGAAGTTTTTCTCTTATGATTTGATTACAATTGTGTTATGAATGATTGAAAACCTTGAGCCTTATGTTATATTACAATAATTATGTTACGAGCATGTTGTCCTACCTATGAATATTTATGAGTTTTATACATGTTTTAAATTTCCGTTTTACTTACCTTGCATATTCAAGATATTCCACATACCGACCACATACTTTCTATGTTGTATCGTCTCATGATGTGTCCGAAGATTTAGCGCATCCTCACCCGTAGATAGATTCGTACTTGCTCTTTGTGTATTTGGTGAGTCCTCATATTCCGAGGGCTATATGTTCACTCCCCATGTTATTCCTTCCGCTCTAGATGTTGATTAGTTGGGGAGTTGTCCCATCAATCCGCTTTTCATGTTTAGAGGCATATCACCAAAAGTTGTATTCCAATGTATTGTATACATTTACTATTTTCTCATGTTATGCTATTATTACATTCTCTATGCTAAGTCTTCTCGCTTCATGTACTGAATTGGATGTATGCTCATGCCAGGGTCACTTGGGGTCTCTCAAGGATCTTTGTCTCGTGTCTACGATCCGGGTGTATGTTTGGGTCGCGACAAGATCGCCTTTCTCTCTTCGCACTTAATAATACCGAGCACCCATGGAGAGATGTCAGCCTAATGAAACCTTTATCGAGAAGATTCATTAGCTATCTTCAACTCCTTAAGCTCACCGAGCCATTCTTGTGTATGAGGGATGGGAGATAGCCGAGTGTCCGGAAGAAGGTCTATTCCAAAGTATATTTCCGCTTGTGAGGGACTCGCAAGATCTTCGGGAAACACATTAGAGAACTCACTAACAATCGAACTGATTGGATAGTTGGGGTCTCATAGTTGGAATCCTTTACCCAAACTAGATGATAAACACCCTTTAGAGATAAGCTTTCTTATCTTAAGATAGGAAATAAACTGACCCTTAGGCGCTAACCATCAGCCTTCATCCACTTAAATCACTCATTAGGGAACCAAATCGACGACTCTAGTTCTGCACACCGAGGAATAACCCGAGTGTAACTAATCCAAGCTAAGAATGAGATCGAAATCATCCATGTATAACTCTATGAGATCAGCTGGAATGACCTTATTCAAGATTGAGACTGGGCAGTTTCTATACACCCGGTTGGCTCAATCGACTCACCAACTTGGGTAGAGACCGAGAATGGTTCTAAGAGGACTTCCTGGATCGATTTCAAACTGCAGCCACATAGGGAGTAAACAAATGATAAGGTGTCTCCTAGACCAGTAGGGCACATACAACTGATGGAAGCACGTAACGTACTCCGTGACCACGTCGGTGAGCTCTCCGATCCCGACAAGAGAACAAAGCATAAAAATGGGTTTGGTGCTGACTCCGCCATCTCGTACTCGGTTTTGGCCTACTTAGCCGCCGGTCGGCCTTCTCGGAGCCGCGGAAGGGTAGATTGTGATCTCCCCATCCTACTCGACGGCACCGAGCCGGTGACCCAGTTGTCCACACCCAAAGCAACCCTCTCTGGCCTGAAGGCATTCCCCTAGATGGTTCTTGCACACTTAGGGCAATCTAGATAGCGCTTGCTGGCACTATGACTCTAGGAATGTAAGCTAAATGCTCCACCCTTCCAATCCGGATCGAAAAGTAGGGCACGGATTTAAGTGGGTGTTGGTTCCCTCTGGCCGCTGTTAGTGAATACTATCACTAGATCTCTGTGGCCATAATCTGATTGGCCAGTCCTAGCCCCCTTCTTATTTCGTTGCACGCTCATGTTTCTAATGTTTAGATGGCCTATTCGTACGTATGCTTAAGAGTTTAGGAGTATAATACATACGAGAAAGGGACCGGTAAAGGTCGGAAGAACACGGTTGGGACTGCACAGAGAAGGCCGACCCGCTGCCCAAAGAGGCAACGTGGCACGACCCAGATGGGTGCGATAGGCTCCGTGGCACGGCCTGCAGATTGCGCGACAGTGGTCCGTGCCACCCACCCTCGTCCACCGCCTCAAGTATAAATAAGCCCCTCCCTTTGATTCTAAGTTACATTTCCAAATATACACGGCTAGACTTGAGGAGCAATGAAGAAAATAAGTTAAAATCCTTCATTTACGCTATGAAACACTGCTCGAATTCAAATTAACTTCGTATTGAATTTTAAGGGCCTAGAGCATTGCTACGGAGTTAGTTTCATTAAAATTGCCCGAAAATCGTAACTCTGCCTAGCTATAGTTTTTGGAATTGCTCCAAAACTAGTGTCAATACTATCGTTATATTTAAAGTAAGCATTTTTTCCTTCTGGATTCTCGAGAAATTACGAGTTTTCGATCGTGTTCCTTCAAGTTGAAATATAGTTAATATTTGTATATAAAGTTATCGTTTTCATCACCCTTGTACCGGGAATTAGCCCATTCTTCCACAATAAGATTGCAGCTGAGAAGAGCAATGAATACGAGCCGAAACTCTCCAGTTAATTAGTAATCAGCGAATGAGGTATGTTAAGGTAGTTTCCTTCGGTAAGTTAGTTTTCTTAGCATGATAACTCGCTTGAACCCCAAGAAGAGTACCAAGAACATGTCTATTATGATTAGTTGTTGTTAGCCGAGACTAGTACTTCGTAATAGTTTGGTATAGATTATGCTTGTATAGCCTTCATGACGACCCCATGGTTATTAGTTATGTCGACGGGACCTCCGCCAGGGGCGGCAGATGATGTCGCCTACGGAAAGCGGTATGTCATCCGCCATGATGAAGATGGGGTCCCGTGTCCTCATATGTCGTGGTTGGCTTTATACACCCACGTTGAGCCTGGTGCCCGGGGTACAGATATCAGGAGTCCACCGGACTCAGACACAGTTACAGTCAGGGGATGAGCGGGATCAGTTGCAGACCCAAGTGGATTGGTACGACGCTTATAGCTATTAGTTGACAAGTGTAACCTCGATAGGGTATATAGACTTCAGGTGTACTCATTAGGTTTATGGGGGCCCTAGGTGGGTTATTCTCCAGGTTGGTTGTACCTTTCTGTCTTAAGGGGCCATGTAAGGTTTATATTTGCTTTAGTTATTGACAGATAGACAGTAAGACGTTCATTACTCGCATGATCTCTATTCCTTCATTTTAGTTATTTCGCTTAACTCTTTGTTTCCTTACCATTTACGTTTATCGCCATATTCAACACATATTATACGACACCCTTCTGGGGCGCCGCATTACTTGCCTGCATGGAATAGACGAGGAGCAGGTCCTTTGTAGCTTTCAGCCAGCATCACTGTGGTAATAGTTAGCTCCTTCTTCCGAGCTTGTTTTTGTAGTTTACTCTTTTCGACCATACGCTTTATTGGTAGGTCGGGGCCCCGGTCTCGAACATCATATTACTCCTAGGTCGGGGCCCCTGTCTCATATTGCAGATTATTTTTATTTCCTTTGGTTAGCTGTTATTGGCCGTGTGGGGCCCATATGTGCTCTTTAGTTTACATGTTGGCCGGTGGGTGGGGCCTTGTTTAGTCGATGACAGCGGCCTTGCTCTACTATAGTTTAAATGAAATAATCGATTTACTTTAAAGTCATAACTAGACATCATGGCGGCCTTGTCAACAGGTATAGACTCCCTGTTATTTCCTGGGTTTTTCTTAACTATTTTCCTACAGGTGGCTATAAGGCCCTTGTCGCCGGGAGGTTGTATTTACAAACGAGATATAGCCCGTTGTTCTCTTGATTTAAGAATTAGAAAGGCCATGCACCAGGAGTGCTCGTGCTCAATCAGTTCAACAGTCTAAATCCTAGTAGGGAACCAGTGCGCTCATGTCTCCTAAGGTGGGGTGTGCAAACTTGGTATCAGCGCAGTCGTATCCCAAGGAGTCTCGCAAGTCGTGCAAAAGTAGAATTGTCTATGGATGTGTTGTGCACCACATTCTATAGGCAAGGGTGGAGGGCCGTGATGCATGATAGGATGGTTACTGTTCTTCTTAATCCAGCCTGTGTTATAGAGTTGTACAGTATAGGGCTGAGTCCATAAAGCTGGTCATAATCTTTTTATCGACAGAGAGCTGCAGACCCAGACACCCCACTATTGGTAGGAAATTGAAAGTTGCAAATAGGGAAAGCACCAAACAGTGGTGCCCTTACCAAAGTCAACCTGATATGAGGGCGAAAGGAAGACTTCGTCTCGGTCTCCCCAACACTCTCCACTATGCCAGGAGCCACTCGGAGTGGCAAATATGTCGCACCGCCTCCTGTTAGCCTTCTATACTCGGGACCATCGATCGGAGGTTAGGAGTACTGTTGTTATGTCACTCAGATGATGGTCAGACAAATGTCACCAAGGCATCCACAAATAGCAGGTCCCCAGGAGGGCCTGGTAGTTCGAGGGTCCGGAGAGTCCTCGCTCCTGAGTCCCCCGCAGCTTACAGTGATCTGGGATGTTGAAGTAAGACCTCGTGATTTCTTTGATGAGATGCAAATGGATCTTTAGGTAATGCATGCTACACTTGCGAGCCGGTTGAGTTAGCGGTATCTCGCGATGGACATCACAGCACTTCTTTGGTACAAGAGTTGGAGAGGTCCAGGTGAGATGTTTGCCCTTCACTCTTGGCCCAACTTCTCAGGCTTTCCCGGACCACTACCTACCAAGGGAAATTCGACAAGTCTGATTGACGGCCCTACATCTGTGAGTAGGGGGCTTCCATGAGCAGTCCAGAGGCATATGAGGTTCGGCTCCCTGGCCCGATATGCACCAGCTTTTGTGGATTTATGCCAGCTAGGGTGCATTTGCCGCTATGTGGATGAATCCGTAATATGTGGAGACCAGATATGACTACTCGCGAGAGGATATGGATATTTCCGCGGCCCAGCTTTTTCTCGTAATATTGAAGGGATCAAACAATGACAGCTGGGAGATAAGGAGGGTGATCGAGAAGGCCGCAGGGCCGCATCTAGTGACATGCGTGCAAGAGTCCCGTGGGTGGACCCAGCTATGATTTTCGTAGTGCACCACTGCACCCCACCCCCACAACAGAGCAGGGGAGTGAATTTGGTCGTCGGGGGCGCTGCAGCCCGGTGAGATCATTGATCAGTTCACAAATGTAAACAGAGGAGTGGAGCAGAGTAGAGTCACCATGTCGCTTGCCCTATCTACAATCGACATCACTCCGGTGGCATGTAGGTATGGTTCCACAAAGATGTTATACTTGTGGAAAGGAGGGTCATCGTATGAGGGATTGTCTCACCTGTGGAAGGGAGTGATCGGGACCGACAAGATAGATCTTCAGTAGGATCACGTGCCCCAGCATCTCCAAGAGGGCTGAAGTTCCTCAGCTCCAACCGGTAGAGGCCGAGGCGTAATTAGGGCATCTAGCTCGTACTCCATTCAAATCGTGCTTATACAATGTGGACTTAGTGAGTCGAGCCTGCCGCCGGATGTGGGTGACAAGTATGCCGGACATTTTCTAATTTTATTTATGTACCGATAGATCTCGTAATCCACCTGTCTTATGTTACCCCATTAGTGGCTCGTGGTTCGGTATTACACCGTAATCGCCCAAGAACCCTTTTCGAAGTTGGTCTGGCTGACCTACCCAAGTGATCATATCAAGGCCCAAGAGGGTCTACCGAGGCACGTAGAGGTTGTTGGTCGTTAGGACTTTAGCAGATTTGAAAGAACTGTGATATGATTGATTTTGATGTAATGGTATGGAATGGCTAGCGCCTACGTTAAGTGCCAACGCTTCTAATGTTGACCAAGACTTTCCTCGACCAATTTTTCAGGGAGGCCAGGCCAGAGTGGAAAGGTGCAGCCACGCCAAAAGGTAGGTTTATTTCCTATCTTTGGGCGAGGAAATCGGATAGCAAAAGGGTGTATTTATCATATTGTCGAGTTCAGACATCCAAGCGTAATTTCCATCCTTCAGTCCATTCCAAAGAGTCAATGAATTCAATGTATTCCCAAATGAGCTGGACCCAAGACTCCTTGGAATGGTAAACGACTTGCAATTGATTTATTGATTGTGCACTTCACCACATCTTCCCCACGCACCACGGCTCCCCGTTTAAGCTTAGAGAATTGAAGGAACAAACTTGAAGGATCTGTTAGATATGGGCTTCATCAGGCCGAGTACTTCACCATGGGGAGCATCGCTCCTATTTTTGAGAAAGAAGGATGGCTACCTCCGTAGGTGTATAGATTATCACACTGAATAAAGTCACTTTCAAGAATAAGTACCCACTTCCCATAATGGACGAATTTTGACCAATTGCAAGGGGCAAAGTATTTCTCAAAAATTGGCTTAAGGTCAGGGTACCATCAGGTTCGGGTTCGTGAGAGGGATATTCCAAAAAACCGCTTTAGGACCAAAGCGGCCACTTCGACTTCTAGTCATGTCCTTTCTCAAATACAAATGCCCATCGCTTGTTCATGGACTTGATGATCGCATTTTCAGCCGTATTCGGACCTCGTTTGTGATAGTATTTATTGGATGATATTCGGTATATTCGCTAGGGAGGCAAGATCACCGAGATCACCTACGAACAAAGGCTCCAGACTCGCCAGAATCGCCACCGTATGTGATGTTTCTAAATGTAAATTTGGCCGAATTCGTGACTTTGGGCTACATTATGTCGATACCATTCAGTAGACTTAAAATTGAAGTAAAGGAAAATATGGCTTAAAACCTACCACTCCGATCGAGGTACGCAAGCATGTGGGTTAGTCTGGGTATTAGCAAAGGTTCGTGGAAGGATTTTCCACCCAGCGCCGCTTTTGACCCAAGTTGACTCGTAAAGCGGCTAAATTTCACTCGGACTAAAGCATGAGCAGAGTTTCCTAGGAGTTGAAAAATAGGTTGACATCAACACCACAAGATTAGTCTTGCTAGAAGGACGTGAGGGTTATGCAAAGATACTCCGATGCTTCAAGCGTCCAGGGGATATGTTCGGATGCGGCATGGTAAAGTAATTGCTTACGCTTCCAGTAACCAAAAAGAATGAAAAGAACTACCCCACCCATGACCCGGAATTAGCCACGATGATTCATGCCTTAAAATATGGAGGCACCATCTGTATGGTGTTTGGTGTAGATATTTTCACTGATCGCAAGAGTCTCAAGTACATTTTCGCATATAAAGAATTAAATCTACGACGTTGTCGCTAAGAGCTGTTGAAAGACTTTGATGTGAATATTTTGTATCTGAGAGAGCTAATGTTGTGCGTATTCGCCCATAAATCAATGGGGAGCTTAAGTACACCCCGGCCGTAACGGCGGGAACCGGCCCCAGAATTGCACGCTTATCCAACTTTATCCTTCCGTATAGTTGATTCAGAGGTAGTGGAGCAGTAATTCGACGGCAATATCGTCGTTAGTTGTTGAAGTAAAAGAACAAGAGTATGAAGATCCTAACTTGGTTCAGTTCATAGATAAGTTTCGCCGAGGGAAGTTACGTGACTCCTGCATAACCGACACGGAGTTTTGAGATATAGGGATCGGTTCTATGTTCCAACGTAGCAGACTTCGTCGCCAATTATAAGATGCATTATTCCCCCATTTCTTCATCCGGGTTCAACAAAAAGATGTATCACGATATAAAAGAGATTTACCACGAATGAAAAGGAGATAGCAGAATTTGTAGCTCGATGTCCTAATTGCTAAAGGTGTGAAAGCCGAACATCAAAAACCCGACAGATCGATTATTGTGAGATAGCAAGTGCCTATGTGGAAGTGAGACGCAATTATTATGGATTTTGTGACAAATGGTTACTCTGCACTGTGCATAAATTTGACTCATCCGGGTGATTATTGACAACATTAACGAAGTCGCCTCACTTTTTCCAAAGAAGGGCTACCTTGGCTCAAGATTATGCCGAATTGTATACAGAGAGATAGTCCGATTTCATGGTGTTCCGTTATCAATTATTTTTGAGCGTAGGAGCGCTAGCTTTTACAAATAAATTCGGCAGTCCTTCTAGAGGTTTGGGACCACAGATTAATCTGAGCACATCATTCCACCTCGCATGTATGGCAGCAAGTAACGTACAACTGACGCCTGGTGGATATGTTACTGTGATGCGTGGGTTAGACTTTGGGGCATCTCGGGAGAAACATTTACCTCTTTATTGAGTTTTGCCTACAATAACAGTTATCATTCGGCGATTCGCATGGAGCCTATGAGGATCATGTGCAAAAATGTAGGTCCCCATTTGGTTGGTTCGAGGTTGGAGAGACAAATAGTTAATTGGGCCGATATAATTCACTGTACAAGAGAAAAGTGTGCTTATCGCAGAACGCTCGCTGCCGCCCGTAGCCGCCGTGATATCTTACACCGAGCATGTGGCTGCAGAAACCTCGGAGTTCAGTATATGTGACTAGGTATTTCTAAAAATCTTGTCGATGATGTATGCAATGAGGTTTGGCAAAAGGGTAAGCTCATCTTGTGAGGTTTATTGGGACATATAGGATACTCAAGATTAGACAAGTGGCATACGATCTAGATTTACCTTCAAAATTGGAACCCATTCATCTAGTCTTCCATGTGTCGATGCTACAAAATGCATAGGGATCCGTCCCGAATTGTGCCATTTGAGGATGTCCACTTACCGAGGAATTAGCCTATGAAGAGATTCCAGTAGGGCTATATTAGATCGACTAGTTCGGCAGGTTGAGTACTAAAGATGTTGCCTCAAGAAAGTACTATGGAGAAACAAGAACAGAGAGGAAATGACTTGGGAACTAAGGACGACATGAAATCCAGATATCCTCATTTGTCCCGCACTTGGGCACAGCTTGTGCGCTTAAGGTAAATTATCGATTCACTGTTGTTTCATGATTGTGGTATATGAATTTCTCAATGACCCAAATTTCTTATTGTAAAGAAGTTGTAATAATATTATATGAAGTGCATGTACTGACTTTTCACGTTTCAGGATTTTCAGATAGTCCATATCACTAGGGAAACTCATGAAATTTTTCCAGAATGATTAGTTATAAGAGTTAAAACTTCCCGTAGTCGGGGTTAACATTCGAAATCTAATGTTCCTAAGGGGGAGGATGCTACACCCCGTAAGTTTCTAATGTTTAGATGGCCTATCACATTGGTTAAGAGTTTTAGAGTATAATACGTATTAGAAAGGGCCCGGGGAAAGGTCAGACAAACATCGAATCGACCAGCAGAGCAGTTGCGGGACTAGTTGCCCAAAGGGGCAACGGGCACCCACCCAGATGGGTGCGATAGGCCCGTGGGCATGGCCTGTGTTTATACGACAGGTCCATGCCACGACCCCTATCCACTGCCTCAAGTATATATAATCCCCTCCCTTTGATTTTAAGTTACATTTCCAAATATACACGGCCAGACTTGAGGAACCACAAAGAAAATAAGTTGCAATCCTCCGTTTACACTACGAAATGCTGCCCGAATTCAAATTAACTTTGGGGTATTGAAATTTAAGGTTGCAGGGAGCATTGCTATGGAGTTAGTTTCTACAAAATTGCCCGGCAAATCGTAACTCCGCCGAGCTAAAGTTGTTGGAATTGCTCCAAACTAGTGTCAATATGATCACAAAGCTTAAAGTAAGCATTTCTCCTTTCCGATTCTAGAAATTATGAGTTTTCGACCGTGTTTCATCAAGTTGAAATATAGTTAATATTTATCTATAAAGTTATCACTTTCATTAAATTTAGTACTGGAATTAGCCTATTATTCTAATAATAATGATTTGTGAAGCTAAGAAGAGCAATGAATACGAGCCGTAACCGCCAGCTAATCAATAATCGGCTAACGAGGTATGTTAAGGCAGTTTCCTTTGGCAAGTTAGTTTTCTAGCATGATAACTCGCTGAACCTCAAGAAAAGTACCAGCAGCATGTATACAGATTAGTTGTTTTTATTAATGAGACCACAAGATTCCATATTAGTTTGGATCGATTATGCCCATAGCTCATGACCGACCCCAGGTTATTAGTTATGTTTCACTGCCCACCAGGGGCGCAGATGAAGTCGCCACGGAGCGGCGCCCTTAAAAATAAATAATGATATGGTTCTGAAAATCTGTAATGTGTGGAAAATTATTTTGATAACTTAACTTAGTGTTTTCAAAATGCATATCAGAGTCTCAAACAGTAATTTCAAAACAAATATGAAATGTCTGTAGGACGGCAGCTCTACCTGTAATCTGTTCTGGACTTGGTAGACGGCTATAGCTATTATTGACCAAAGGTAACCTTGGATAGGGGTATAGAATGAGGTGTACTCACCAGGTATTTATGGGGCCCCCGTGCGGGTTATTCTATGTTGGTTGTACCTTCCTATTATAGGAGCCAAGTAAGGTTTATGTTTGTTTTGAAGTTATTGATAGTTAGACAATAAGACGCCATTACTCAAGTATGATCTCGTTCCTTCATTTCAGTTATTCTCCTGCTTTTATCTCTTGTTTCCAGCTATTTACGTTTATCGCCTACATATTCTGCATATTGTACCGATACCCTTTCGGGGGTGTCAGACATTTGCTCGCAGGGAACGTAAGAGGAGCAGGTCCTCATAGCTTTCAAATTTAGCATCACTGTAGAGCAGTTAGCTCTTTTCTTCTCGAGCTTGTTTTTAGGAAGTTTACCCTTTTGATCGTACAGTTTATGGATAGGTTGGGGCCCTATCCCGACCATCATCATATTACTCCTAGAGGCTTGCGTATCATTTCTATTTCCCGTTGTTAGCTTTTATTGGTTGTGTGGGGCCCATATGTGTTTTAGTTTTCATGTTGGCCGTGTGGGACCTTGTTTAGCCGGGAGCAGATTAGCTGCCTTGTTGGCCATAGTTCAGCCTTCGAGCACCGGACTTACTTTACGCCTGTAACCAGACATCATGGTGGACTTTTCGTCCCGCACGCGATTCCCTGCTATTGCCTTCGTTATGGTTAGCTGTTTTCCTTACTAAAAGGTTATAAGGCCTTGTCGGTCGAAGGTTGTATTTACAGCCGACATATACCAATATTGCTCTTTGATTTAAGAATTAGAGTTAGCCCCTACACCAGAGTGCTCAGCTCGAATACCAACACCAGATCCTAGTAGGGCACTGCGCTAACATGCTCTAAAAGGGCTGGATACATTCTCCTGCTCATGTCTTTTAGCTTCTTCTGCCTAATCGCCAAAAGGCTGAACACTGAGTTTGAGAGTCGGTCGTCTTCGACATCATGTCCTGCACTTTAAGACCTGCTTGGATACTCTGTTATTTAGTCTTGGCTATGCAGCTTCTCCTACTCTCGCCACATCTCTGGATATTGAATGGAAACCGCATCTCCTGTGGCACTTTTCCATCGTCCTGTTGTCTGTTTAGTTCATGAATTATAAACCAGCTTCCTTATCCTTGGGGGAGAAGAAATCTTGTAGTTACGTAGAAATCCTTCCTTAATTCCATCTGTCCCGCCTCATCGTGGTCTCCTTGTTACCATTGTGTTAGATCTCGGCCATGATCTTCAACCTGGGGGAAAACGCTAGTGGCCCAGGCACCATCATCTGGCCCGGCATCTTCCGTGCCCTGTCACCCAACTCTGTGGTCCTCCACCTGGGACCATGAGCACAGAGGTTCATCTGCAGTCCCTAACTCGTGCTGTTATAGATCCATTTAGAGTTAACCAAACCATTCTCTGCAATTCCTGGGTTAGTGGATCGTCCAGCCAAATAATCAGTCTGATGTTTAAATTCCCAGCCTGGAGGACACTTGTCAAACCGCGGGCCGCTGGGTTATGTGTCAGACAGCTGCCGCCTTCATTTTATGCCTGGCGCACAGCTCACAAATCAAAGATATTGAGTTAGAAAATATTTTTAATGACCTCACATGCAATGAGTTAATATGCATGAAAAAAAGGGAGTTTTCCTAATAAATATCTTGTAGCCTCCCGTCATAAGTGTGGCGTGAGCCACACCTATGAAAAGGACTCTACTTGACGGTAGCTGTGACATCCTATGATACTCTTAATCTAGTACTGATAATAAGTTTCTCACCCACTCCGAGTCTATACCCTGGACGACACGCATTTGGAGTCACAATTAACCCCAAGCCAACATGCCAAGGTTCTTCACATCAAATGTTTCTGCTATTCGAAATAATCAGCAGCGTAAGCTTAAATAATAAAACTATTTAAGGAAAGCTAAATGATAAAGTTTATACATCCAAAAGAGAAAAATTGAATGTCTCGAGTCTATGTCCTGAAAGCCAACTACAATGATGAGTTGTCAATGCCCTTAAGCTAACTCTAAAGTCTAACTGAAAGAAATAACTGAATAAGATATCTTCCTCAAAAGATGACTCACCAACTACAGCTTGCCGATATCACCAAAAGGAATGTCTTAATGGTGTTTGAATATACCTGGTGCAAGTACATTGCATGAGGGTATGCATTAGTACTTTGAATATACTGTAAGTAGAACATATAACATAAAGAACAAACAACCGAACTGTAATGACCAACTGAAATACTAAAAATTGATCAACTAAAATATAACTAAATGGTCAATAATGACTCGACTGGTGGTCATAAACATGCTTGAATCTGAGAAACTAATTGAGCTAATTGTATTGAACCGAACCAAACTATAAATATGAATCAGACTGAATTGAGCTAAACCAAACCGTACCGACTAGTGGAGAGGCCATAACCGACACATAACCACGTCTAGGGTATAAAGGCATGAACTGAGTGATCATAAGTCTGGGGCCATAAGGCCAATAAAATAACCTAAGGTGGCAACGCAGTTCCGAGAACCCGGGTGCGCTGGGAACCCCTGGGCCCCGCTTGGTGCTAAGTCCTACTCCCACCGGATAGTTCTAGGCTGACTACTAAGCTGATAGCTCATAACTGGGCCAAGGACTAAGTCAGGGATACCTATCTAGAAGTACCCTAAGAGTCTTATCAGACCAGATTTTGTAATTGGGGTTCTAAGACTTGTCGAGATGCTTATCCTGGGAAGCCGCCATAACCATCCATTTAACCAACTAAAATCCGATAACCGATATCCGAGTCTAATAACCACACCAGGGAGGCACCACTGACACCTCAAGAAAAAACTGTAGTCAAACTAATCAGCTAACATTTCCGAATAATACTGAGTATACTAGTATTCTAACTCAAACTCACTAGCATACATCCGATCGAGATTTTAACTTATTTTAATGTAAGAAGGAATCCCAACATTGATAGAATCGAGCAATATGAACAACTAGTAAAATATGCAAGACTCTAATTCACTGAATGCCAAAAGCTAGGGATAAATCCTTTGATGAAGATAGTTTCCACTTGATTTCTAAAATTAGGAAAATATAGCGCCTAATTACATGGATAATATTCCACCTGAAATTTTTAGAATTTTGTCCTAAAACTTTCACATTTTGAATCCACATGGCTATAACTGATAAGATTATGGAAGGGTTTTGGGGACATAAAGGAAGCATCAATCCCTTGTTGAATTCTCACATACCCGGAGTAGAACCTTGAAAGAAATCTGGAGAAGTCTAAAGAAAAATGAAAGCCCGCCAGTCTCTTCAATGTCTTCCTAGAACTTCGCTGCTTCAAAATTGATGAATCGGAGTAATGGGAAGGATTAAGTCGATCAACCCTTTTAATTCTCTCCTAAAACGTTCCCAAGATGACGAAGTAGTGCCCCCGCGGGGTGCACCATTTCTTTTGTTCGAAATGAGTATAAGTCTCCAGATGCCACACTGACTACCCTGTGGCTAAACATGTTTAGAATTAGAACATCCTCCTCAATTGGTTTTGGACTGACCCTGGACCAACTTCAGGGTGCTAAGTTCTTTTTAAAGATATACCTCAGATCCGGGTATCATCAGCTCAGAGTTAGGGGAGAGGACACTGTGAAGACAACTTTAAAAACTCAAAGGTGGTCACTATGAGTTTGTGGTTATGTCTTTTGACTAATGAATGCTTGGCAAACCTTTATGGATTTGATTTAACAAGGTGATTCAAGCCATATTTGGATATGTTCTTGATTGTCTTAATAGATGACATTCTCATATACTCTCAGAGCGAGGAGGAGCATGCCACTATTTGAGGTTTGTGCTACAAACCCTCAAGGATCGCCACTATTCGCTAAATTTAGCTAGTGTGAATTTTGGTTGACTCGTAGTATTTTGGCCATTTGAAGTCAAGTGAGGGTCTGCAGGTGGACTCTCAAAGATAGAAGTTGAAAAGAATTGTCCAAGGCCAGTTAATCCTTTGGATATCATAATTTTCTTAGGTTTAGCTGGCGCTACAAGAGGTTTGTTGAAGGTTTTTCATCCATTGCAAAGACCGTTGACTAAGTTTACCCAAATGAAAGCTAAATTTCAAAGGGTCGGATGCCTGTGAGAAGAGTTTTCAGGAGATAAAGACTCGACTCACTTCTGCCCCAATATTGACCCTACTTGAGGGCACAGATGGATTTGTTGTGTATTGTGATGCCTCTTGGGTGGTTCACTCATGGATCGAACTTTTGGACATGCAGCGTCCTCTGACAATGATCAGCCAAACTGATCTTGGCATTGTAATACCCCAAAAGTGCCTAAGATTAAACTCGAGAATTTAAAATGAGAAGCAACAGAAAAATATGAGATTTTACCTCAAATAACGACTCATGGTAATGAAATTGTTGGAGGGTATAATGATCTGTTGGAGACACTCGATCGTGTTTGTAGAAGTAGACTCCTAAGTGACAGGGGTCCACAGCCGACCCATAGGAAGATGTAATGAGTCGTAGGTTGGGGTCGTTAGTTGTCACTAGGGTACCAGGGGTGGACAAGATGAGTCATAGTACGACTCATTGTGAGGAACAACGAGTCGTGGTAAGTGCCCCGGGAAGGACAGGGAAAATTCACCGTTGAAGGTAATCTGGATGTAACTCAAGACTCATTGGAAGAAGGTATCAGTCGTGGTGTGACTCGTGGGAAGTCCAAATGCAGGTTCATCATAGGTAGTAACTGGAGGATGCAATGGATCGTTGTTTGGAGTAACGACTCATCCTATCAAGCCGTGGTATCGTGATATGAGAAGTTAATAAATAATGGAGGAAGTAACAGACAGATACCAAGAGTCGTGGTATCAAGGTGCCTACCCGTGGTATCACTGCTGTCACTAGCACCGTAGAGAATTTCCAAACTTTTTATTAACGGTATTTTTGTAATTTATACAAAAATCTTCAATTGTATAATTTTTTAAATATCTAAACTTTAATTTTAAAATTTTTAAACCTATCCTAAGCCTTAACATTTCATGAATGCAAACTTAGAAGTTCTTCCTTGGAGATCAAGCTTGAAGAATTTCCTCACCCCTCTCCACTTCCCTTTGGGCTTTTTAGAGGGAGTGTAAATCAGATTTACCCAGCTATGTGAGGCTATGAATGGGAGTTCCTTTCACTCTCATGCTCTAAATTCTTCTCAATTCCATGGATTTTAATTTTAGATTTAAGTTTTATGTTCTTATGGGGTTTATTCCAATTCCTTGTGAAATTCTCTATGATCTTTCTATGGTTCAATTCCCTTCATATATTATATCATGTTTTATGATCTAGAGCAGATTTTGTAACTATTTTTATTATTAATTTATATTTTTAAATTTTAATTAAATTATGCCCAATTATGCTTCATAAAAAGTCAAGCTATCATTCCATTATGATCTTGATCTTATTAAGCCCTAACTTATGATTTCGATTTATGATATGATTTCCTTACAC
Source organism: Datura stramonium (assembly GCA_018107945.1). NCBI lineage: Eukaryota > Viridiplantae > Streptophyta > Magnoliopsida > Solanales > Solanaceae > Datura > Datura stramonium. The sequence continues at coordinate 642,337 of JACEIK010000039.1, read as the reverse complement.
TCATCATGGATTTATGAATATCAAGTATATAAATATTTTACAAGTAAGGAATGTTTTCATGATTTATGGATTTATGATTCTTGGCAAATTCATGGGCCCTTATTCATGGCTAATCACGTATTTCAAGTGGGATCCATCATGTTATTATTTTTTAGCCATGAATTTAATAAATGATTTTACGGTTACTATATGAGCCCTCACGTTCATGTTTTTAAGAGCAGTGTCTAGCACAGAGTAGACCCGATGCTTAGGTAAACCCCGTGGTCTCGTAAATATATACCACCGTAGGTATATATATATATATATATTATTGATTCCTATGATATCACCACGCACACACGTCCCCTTACCTGGATAACTGGGGACGGTCCTGACCACTTGGGCGCTATAGTGGGGCATCATGTAAGGCTCTATCATGATGGTGTCGGTTAAGACGAGTCCTCTCATTGTTCCTCATGATTTATGCATGGTTATGTTTATGTTACTTTGTCTCAAGTTATGTTATAAAGTTTCTCTTACGACTATGATTATGATTGGTTTACGAATGGTTTGGAAAAACCTTGAGCCCTTATGTTTACATTATGCTATTTACTTTATGATCATGATGTCCTACTCTTATGAACTCTTATGCATTTTAATTGTCCATTTTACTTACCTTGTATACTCAATACATTCCAAGTACTGACCGCATACTCTATGTTGTATCATTTCATGATACAGGCTCGGACATTCGAGTTTAGTCCCATCGTTAGCCGGATACGTAGAGGTTTCATCCCTAAACTAGAATTGGTTAATCCTCATCCTTCGAGGACCCTTTTATCAGCTTATGTTTAATATTTTTAGTTTCAGTCTTTAGTGAATTAGTTGGGGTCTTGTCCCATCAACTCGTCAGTGTGTAGAGGCTTATAAGACATTGTGTTATGTATTCAGATGTTCAGATGTTATTATTTTTTTAGACTTTTGCTATTATGTATGTTAGACTTCCGCATTGTTATGTTTAGTTTTAGATATCATATTCATTCCATGAGTCGACTTGGAGCCCTCGGGGTTCTTTGTCTCGTTTCTTGATCTGGGCCTATGTTCGGGTCGTGAAAAACTTGATATCAGAGTATTAGGTTTTGAAGTGTCCTAGGGTGTCTCAAAGTCGCATTAGGTAGAGTCTTTTTCATGGGTGCGAAGAATGCCACACTTATGAGAAAATGGCTACAAACATTTAGGAATCTTTTCTTCTTTCATGATCTATGTCGTGTGATAAAATGTCTCTCTATCCTTCTAACTTGTGTTATACACATTTGCAGAATCATGCCTCCTCACCGATTTAACAGAAGAAGAAATGGGAATGGGAATGGCCACGAGAATGGAAATGGGGACGGGCACCAACAGGCCCCACTAGCCCACGAGGATTATATGCCCGAGCAGATTGCCCATGTAGAGTTTAGGGCAGCCATTCAGATGTTGGCACGGTCATTGACCGCCCAGGTTAATCAACAGGCGGTAGTGTATGTCCCCTAGAATGGGAATGCGACAACGGCAAGAGTTAGAGATTTTCTCAGGATGAACCCTCTGGAGTTTCTCGGATTAAAGTTTGGCGAGGATCTGCATGAGTTTATTGAGGAAATTCTGAATATCACCTAGATCATGGGGGTTACAGAGGAGGAGTGCCCAGATCTAGCCTCGTTTCAGTTGAAAGGGGTTGTGCATATCTAGTTCAGGCAATGGAAGGATAGCAGGACAGTTGGAGCGGGCCCCATTGGTTGGGATGAGTTCTACACCACGTTTCTGAATCAGTTCTTTCCTCGAGAGATGAGGGAAATCAAAGCAGCTGAGTTTGTGAACTTGAAGCAGAACAACATGACGGTCCGGGAATATGCTTTGGAGTTCACTCGTTTGTCCAAATATGCACTAGAGTTGGTGGCTGATCAAAGAGCTCGGGTGAGCAGGTTTGTGCATGGGATAGCAGACTACCTGATCAAGGATTGCTATACTTCATCAAGACATTGACTTTTCTTGATTGGTGTTGTACGCCCAGCAGATGGAGGCGGTTAATCTGATAGAGAGAGGCCAAGAGGGCTAGGACAGATAGTTATGGGTTCTTTTAGCAGAGATTGGAAGGCGGACATCGCCAGCAGTCTCATCAGAGGTCGTTAGCCCCAGTGCCATCATCGACCAGTGCTCCATCTAGACCATGAGGTGATCATAGGAGTGGAGCATCAGGTTCAAGGGGAAAGAGGAGCATGCAAGTGGAGAATACCTTTTCGGTCTGTGGAAAGTGTGGCAAGAATCACATAAGGGAGTGCTTAATTGGGTCAGATATCTGTTTTGGGTGTTGTAGACCTGGGCACAGGCGCCAGGAGTGTCCTATGGATAGACAGGGCAATGGTAGAGATCTTGCTCAGGCTACTAGCTCAGCAGCACCACCAACATGCCTAGCTCAGCAGGGTGCATCCACTAGTGCAGGTGGTGGCCAGCGTCAAAATAAGTTTTATGCCCTTGCATCTCGATAGGAGCAAGAGACTTCACCAGATGTGGTCACCGGTATGTTACGAGTATTCCACCTTAATGTATATGCATTGTTAGATCAGGGGCTACTTTATCTTTTGTGACACCCTATGTTGCTAGTAATTTCGGAGTCTGTCCTGAAATCCTATCAGAACTCTTCTCAATCTCTACTCCAGTTGGTGATTCAGTTATAGCTCAACAGGTATATAGAAATTGCCCTGCACAATCCTTTAGAAAGTCATCTCGGTAGATTTAATAGAGCTAGCCATGACATATTTTGATGTTATCTTTGGCATGGATTGGCTAAATGCATGTTATGCCTCAGTAAATTGTAGAACCCGTGCGGTAGAGTTTCCGTTTTCGGGTGATCTAGTCCTAGAGTGGAAGGGTAGTTTAGTTGTGCCTGTAGGTCGCTTCATTTCCTACCTTAAGGCCAGAAAGATGATCTTTAATGGTTGCATGTACCATCTAGTTAGGGTTAAGGATTCTACATCCGAAACCCCGACTATTCCTCCCGAGAGGGAGATCGATTTTGGTATTGACCTTCTTCTTGATGCATAGCCTATATATATTCCTCCTTACATAATGGCTCCAGCTGAGCTAAAGGAGTTGAAGGAGCAGTTGAAGGATCTTTTAGATAAGGGTTTCATTAGACCTAGCAAATCCCAGTGGGATGCACCAATTCTCTTTGTCCGGAAGAAGGATGGTTCCCTTCGAATGTGCATCGACTATCGATAGTTGAACTAGGTGACAATCAAGAACAGGTATCTTCTCCCCACGATTGATGATATATTTGACCAACTTCAGGGTGCTAAGTGTTTTTCAAAAATAGACCTCAGATCCAGGTATCATCAGCTCAGGGTTCGGGAGAGTGACATTTCAAAGACAGCCTTTAGGACTCGATATTGTCAATATGAGTTTGTAGTTATTTCTTTTGGACTAATGAATGCTCCTGCAGCTTTTTGATGAATAGAGTGTTCAAGCCGTATTTGGATATGTTCGTGATAGTTATCATAGATGACATTCTCATACACTCCTGGAGCGAAGAGAAGCATGCCGCTCATTTGAGGGTGGTACTATAGACTTTTAAGGATCGCCGATTATATGCTAAGTTTAGCAAGTGCCAGTTTTGTATAGACTCAGTAGCATTTTTGGTTCATGGGGTGTCAAGTGAGGGTGTGCAGGTGGACTCTCAAAAGATAAAAGTGGTGAAGAATTGTCCTAGATCAGTGAGTCCTTAAGATATCAGGAGTTTCTTAGGTTTAGCTAGTTACTACCGGAGGTTTATTAAAGGTTTTTCATCCATAGCAGCACCGTTGACTAAGTTGACCTAGAAGAAGGTGAAGTTTCAATGGTCGGAGGCTTGTGAAAAGAGATTCCAAGAGCTTAAGACTCGACTCACCTCAGCACCAGTGTTGGCCCTACTTGAGGGTACAGATGGGTTTGTGGTATATTGTGACTCCTCGAGGATCATCCTTGGTTGTGCATTAATGCAGCACGGTAAGGTTATAGACTATGCTTCCAGGCAGCTAAAAATCCATGAAAAGAACTATCCAACTCATGACCTCGAGTTTGGTGCTGGTAGTATTTTCCTTGAAGATTTGGAGACACTATATGTACGAGGTCCATTTGAATGTGTTTACGGACCACAAAAGTCTACAGTACGTGTTTACCTAGAAGGATTTAAATCTACATCAAAGAAGGTGGTTGGAGCTTCTTAAGGATTATGACATGAGTGTTCTTTATCATCCGGGCAAGGCTAATGTGGTGACAGATGCTCTTAGCATGCTTTCTATGGAGTAGTGTGTCCCATGTATATGAGAAGAGGAAAGAGTTAGTGAAGGATATGCATCGGCTTGCACAGCTAGGAGTTCATCTTGTTGACTCGACGGATGGTGTTGTCATTGTTCAAAATATATCAGAATCTTCCTTGGTGACCAAGGTAAAAGCTAGACAAGACGAGGATCCTATTTTGGTCAAGTTGAAGGAAGCCATTCAGAATCGGAAGGTGGAGGTTTTCTCCCAAGGGGGATATGGTATACTACACTATCAGGGTCGTTTGTGTGTACCAGGAGTTGATGACTTGAGGGAACAGATGTTGCATGAGGCCCATGGTTCTAGATATGCTATACATCCAGGTGCCACCAAAATATACTGTCACCTACTAGAAGTTTATTGGTGGAATGGCATGAAGAAAGAAATAGCAGAGTTTGTGGCTACGTGTCCGAATTGTCAACAGGTGAAGGTTAAGCATCAAAGACGTGGAGGTGTGCTTCAAGAAATTAGCATTCTTACTTGAAAGTGGGAGGATATCAATATGGAGTTCATTTTTCCTCGTACTCATCAACAGTATGACTCTATATGGGTTGTTGTAGACAGGTTGACTAAAGCATCTCATTTTCTACTAGTTAAAACTACTAATTCAGCAGAGGATTATGCTAAGTTATACATTTGGGACTTAGTTCGATTGCATGGAGTGCCCTTTTCCATAATATCAAATATAGGAACTCAGTTTACCTCCCAGTTTTGGAGATCGTTTTGGAAGGTACTTGGTACTCAGGTCAAGCTTAGCACAACATTTCACCGGCAAATAGATAGCCAGGTTGAACGGGCCATTCAGACTCTTGAGGATATGTTGAGGGCGTGTGTGGTTGATTTAAAGGGTTGTTGGGATGATCATTTTCCTCTCATTGAATTTGCATATAACAATAGCTACCATTCCAACATTCAGATGGCTCCATTTGAGGCTCTTTATGGGAAGAGATGTAGATCGCCTATTGGTTGGTTCGAGGTCAGTGAAGCTATGTTGATAGGACTAGATTCAATCCATGAGGCTATGGAGAAGGTTCATCTTATAAGGGAAAGGTTGAAAGCAGCCCAAAGTCGTCAAAAGTCCTATGCAGATGTGAGGAAGAGAGAACTTGAGTTTGAAGCTGATGATTGAGTATTTCTGAAGGTATCTCACATAAAGGGAGTGATGAGATTCGGAAAAAAAGGGAAGCTCAGTCGTTGTTATGTTGGCTTGTACCGGATTATGAGACGTGTTGTCAAGGTAGCTTATGAGTTGGAGTTTCCCTCAGAATTGGCTTCAGTGTATCTGGTGTTTCATGTGTCGCTTTTGAAGAAGTACATGAGTGATCCGTCTTTGGTTGTCCCGGTGGAGAGCGTAGGTGTGAAGGATAGCCTCAGCTACGAAGAGGTCCTGGTGGAAATAATTGATCGTTAGGTTCGGAAGCTAAGAAATAAGGAGCTTCAGTAAAGGTTTTGTGGTGGAATCAGCATATTGAGGGAGCCACGTGGGAGGCCGAAGCAGATATGATTGATAAATACCGGCATCTATTCCCTTCCAATTCAGTTCCAGCTTGAGGTACCAGTTTCTTCCTTAGTACTTTCTTCAATTTCATGTTCAGTTTATGTGTTCCAGTTTCTTTCATGTCGATGCATGTATGTGTAATTCATGAATTCAATTCAGTTATGTATTCTAGTCCGGAGTTAGTCACTCCGTCAGTTTTCAACTTTGGATGTTCAGTATTTGAGATGTTAGTCCTTTTCCCTAGCTTTCAGTATGTTCATTCACATTCGAGCATGAATGTTCCCAAGGGGGAGATATTGTAATATTCCAGAAGTGCCTAAGACTAGACTCGGGAATTTGAAATGAGAAATAGCAGAAAAATATAAGATTTCACTCAAAACGACTCATGGTATGAGTAGTTGGAGAGTCTAATGACCCGTTGGAGACACTCGTGATCTATTTCTGCAGAAGTAGACTCGGAAGTAATGGGTCCATGGTACGACCCGTAGGAAGATGTAACGAGCCATACGTTAAGGTCGTTGATTGCCACCAGGGTACCAGGGTGGATAGTACGAGTCGTAGTATGACTCTTTGTGAGGAATAATAATTCAAGTAAGTGCCTATGGGAAGGAGCAGGAAAATTCCCCAGTCAAGGTAACGGATGGAACCTACGACTCGTTTGATGAAGGTATGAGTTGTGGTGTGACTCGTGGGAAGTCCATATGCAAATTATTCAGAGGCAGTAACAGGAGGATGCAACAGATCATTGTTTGGAGTAACGACTCATTCTATCGAGTCATGGTAACAAGATCTGAGAAGTTAAGAAATGATGGAGTGAGTAACGCATGGATACCATGAGTCGTGGTATCAAGGTACGACCAGAGGTATCACTCGTTGTCACTAGCAGTACACAAATTCCAGACTTTTTATTAAGGATATTTTCATAATTTCTAAGCCCTAAGGTCCTAAACTATGTCATTTTAAGCTCAGTTAGCAGGGTTTTAAGAGTGTTAAACCTATCCTAAGCCTTTCCATTTCATGCATGCCAACTTAGAGTTCTTCCTTGGAGATCGAGCTTGAAGAATTTTCCCCAATTTCTCTCTAATTTCCTTTGGGCTTTCAAGAGGAGTGTAAATCACATTTACCCAGGTATGTGAGACTATGAATGAGTATTCCTTTCACTCTCATGCTCTAAATTCTTCTCAATTCAATGGATTTCAATTCTAGATTCAAGTTTCATGATCTTATGGGGTTTATTCCAATTCTTGTAAAATTCTCTATGATCTATCTATGGGTCAATTCCCTTTATGTATCAAATCATGTTTTATGATCTATGAGCAGATTTTATAACTATTTTCATTATTAATTTATATTTTTAAATTTTAATTAAATTATGCCCAATTATGTATGCTTCATAAAAAGTCAAGTTATCATTCCATTATGATCTTGATCTTCTTAAGCCCCAAATTATGATTTCTGATTTATGATATGATTTCTCTCAAGCACTCATCGGGGATTTATGAATATCAAGTATATAAATGTTTTACAAGTATGCATGATTTTCATGATTTATGGATTTATGATTCTTGGCCAATTCATGGGCCCTTATTCATGGCTAATCACGTATTTCAAGTGGGATCCATCATGCTATTATTTTATTTGGCCATGAATTTCATAAATGATTTTACAGTTACTATATGAGCCCTCACGTGCCTGTTTTGGGAGCAGTGTCTAGCAACAAGTATACCCGACGTTCAGGTAGACCCTGTGGTCTCAGAACTACATGTCACAGTAGGTATATATATTTATTATTAGATACCTGTGATATCACCACGCACACACATCCCCCTGTCTGGCAAGCTGGGGACGGTCCTGACCACTTGGGCTAAATAGTGGGGCATCATGTAAGGCGCTATAATGATGGTGTCGATTAAGATGAGTCCTTCCATTGTTCCTCATGATTTATGCATGGTTATGTTTATGTTACTTTGGCTCAAGTTATGTTATAAAGTTTTCTCTTACGACTATGATTATAATTGGTGTACAAATGTCTTGGAAAAACCTTGAGCCCTTATATTTACATTATGCTATTTACTTTATGATCATGCTATCCTACTTTTATGAACTCTTATTATTTTAACTGTCCATTTTTACTTACCTTGCATACTCAGTACATTCCAAGTACTGACCGCATGCTCTATATTGTATCATTTCATGATACAGGCTCTGAAATTCAAGTTCAGTCCCGCCGTTAACCTAATCCTCAAAGTTTGCATCCCTCAGCCAGAGTTGGTGAGTCCTCATCCTTCGAGGACCCTTTTATCAGCTTATGTTCAGTATTTTCAGTTTCAGTCTTTAGTGAGTTAGTTGGGGTCTTGTCCCATCAACTCATCAGTATGTGGAGGCTTATCAGACATAGTATGTATTCAGCTTTAGGATTGTGTTATGTATTCACATGTCCAGATGTTATCATATTTTCAGACTTCCGCTATGATGTATGTTATACTTCCTCATTGTTATGTTGAGGTTTTAGATATCATGTTCATGCCATGTCTTGATCTAGGCCTATGTTCTTTGTCCCGTGTCTTGATCTAGGCCTATGTTCGGGTCATGACAGGCATACACGGGATACTGAGGTCTCCTCACATGCTATCTCCAACCCAATGACAAGTGAGATAAGGAGAAGGGATGAAATTTTGGCAAAGATAATGACTCAAATTGTCACGACCTAAGTTGAGACTCCGGATAGAGACACGGGACCTAGAACTACGAATGGCTCCAAGCAAACTCATGGAATATACATAGCATGATTAATAGCATTGCTAAGCGTAAAATAAAGCATGAACATGACATAAGCAGAATTCTGCATATCATAAGATCAAAAGCGTAAACACAACTCAATAACGCGGAACTGTCTATACATGATAGTATGAAAAGCCTCTACTACTATGACAAGTTGATGGGACAACACCCCCAACTAGATTTTTATGTCTGAAATTGAAATACAATATAAAAACATAAAGCTGATAACGTCCCCAGAGAATGAGGACTCACCCAAGAGAGAATAGGACTGGACTGATCGGGAGTGAGCTATCGGCGAGACTGATCTGGATCACCCGAACCTATATCATGAGATGATATAGCATAGATTATGCGATCAGTACTTTGAATGTACTGAGTATGTAAGGTAGATAAAGCATGCTAATAAAATGTTAGTCTAAAAACATGAATATAATTCAAGATAGAATATGAGAGTAAGGATAACATGCTAAACATCACATTCTTGAAGTAATTATAATCATGAGATATTCATCATAAGTTGAGCATAATGACCCAAGGTTTAGAAATAGAAAATCATGTAATCTATCAAGTAATCATACATGAAAATACATGAGTTGATCAATGGGTCAAATATGCTATAAAATATAGTACCATAATATATAAACATAAGCAACTGAAAACATGAGGAACAATAGGAGACTCATCAAAACTGACACCATTAAGGTAGAGTTTACGTAATGCCCCACTAACTTACTCAATCGGGCAGAACCGTCCTAAGCTTTTCCAGGGCAAAGAATGATGGAGGTGTGATATCATGGGTGTGCCCTCGGGTGGCGGAAGTACTCTTCGAGAGGTCCAAAATATATACCTATGGTGGCGCGTAGTTTATGAGACCATGGTCCTCGGAATTCCTGGCCTACCCAATACTAGACACTACTCTTATAACATATACATAACTCATAATTATATTCTCAAAACACAGCTTAAAATCTAAATAATGGGAGTCTTGACTCCAAAATATCTCTTTAAAACTGATCTTGTAAGCCTTGGATAAAATTATGATAAACATATATTATCTGTGCATGGAGTTGCCCAAATCATGAAGTCAAAAGTCTAGAAATTCATAAATATTCATGCATACTAGATACCTCATCATGCTTGAAATCATAGAATCATAAACTTGAATTTCATAAAACATGCATAATAGGGCATAATTTCTAATAACTTGAAATAATTAATTTATAATTAAATTGAAGGTAAAATCTGCCCCAAAAGTCTTAAATCATTAATTGAGACATAAGGGAATTGGACCCATAGACATATCATGTATATTCACATAAAATTATGTTAAAACCCTAGAATTGTCATACACTTGATTAGAGACTTGAATTCATGAGAATGAGAAGAAATTAGGCATAAGGGTGGAAGAAATCCCCCAATCATGATCCTACATACCTGGGTAAATAGATTTGTAAGCTAGTCTTGAAAGCTCAAGAGGATTGCGAGTGAAATTGATGAGGAATCCTAGCTTGATCATGGAAAAGGATGAAGTTATGAGAGCATAATAACCTATGCAAGGTCAAACCCTCCAAAAAGTCTCATTAAAAGGCCAAAACCTCATCATTAAAGAGTTAGGAGCTTAGGAAATACAAAACTACACCTAGGAAAATCGCATGCAAATCCTGACTATCAGCTACAATGACCAATCCAACGAGTCATTGTTGGACTTGACGACTCGTTAGATCCATCTGTTGTTACATGAAACAACAACTCGTCACTCCTCTCGTCGTCACCACTTCCACACCTACACTCCAATATATCAATATTATGGGTCGTTGCATGCCACAACGAGTTGTGGTATCCATCCATTGTCTCTGAACCAACTTTGACCCTTTTCTAATCTTCACTTAACGACTCCTTAGGACGACCAGTTGAATACACTAACGAGTCATTGCTAGGCTCGTTATTTCTGGGAGATCTTGACTAAAGACTTACAATAAGGAACACAATGGATCGTTATGTCCAACAATGACTCATTCCTTGAGTATTCTATGACTCTGGTGTAGGTTTTCCTGATATCTCTGTATCAACCCTCAGGTCTGATCTTAGGGACTCTTGGGGTGCTATATTATTACCCCTTGAGAATATCATCCTCGAATGTAGAATAAGCATACTGGAAGGATGAGGAAGGAACTGCAATCCCAAAACTGAACAACTGTAGCTGAAAACTAACGGAGTGACTAACTTCAGATTGATATACATGACCAAATTGAATTCATGAAACATATATGCATGTAATGACATGAAATGAACATAGAGCCATGAACTTGACATTAAACTAAAAAGAGTACTAATGAGGAAATTGGTACCTCATGTTGGAACTGAGCCGGGAGGAAAAAGATGCAAGTATCTAGCCATCATATCTGCTTCGGCTACCTATGTAGCTCCCTCAACAAGCTGATTTCTCCATTACACCTTCATTGAAGCTAGTTTATTGTTCCTTAATTTTCGAACCTGACGATCCAAGATATCAACCAGAACCTTCTCATAGGTAAGGCTATCCTTCACACCTATGTTCTCCATCGGAATAACTAAAGTTGGGTCACTAATGTTTTTATTCAATAGTGACACATGGAAAACTGGGTGCACCGAAGCTAACTCTGCTAGTAGCTCCAACTCATATGTCACCTTGCCAACTTGCCTCAAAATTCTATAAGGACCAATATATCGGGGACTAAGCTTCCCTTTCTTTTAGAACCTCATCACTCCCTTCATGAGAGACACCATCAAAAATACCCAATTATCAACCTCAAGCTCAATATCTCTCCTCCTAACATTCATATAAGATTTTTGACGACTCTGAGCTATTTTCAACCGTTCTCTAATAAGCTGAACTTTCTCCATGGCCTTATGATGAGTTGGTAAATTCACCAACTCATTGGGCTCTTAAGCCTGAGTTTTACTTAGTTTTTGAGTTGTTTATGTGGATTTTATTCCCTTTTTGCTTTTGTCGTGTGCAGATGCCTAATGTGAAGAAAAGAGCAAGAAATGGAGTAAAAAGAAGGAAGTGGGTTGAAACTCTGCATTCCGCCGAAGAAGACTAGCGAAACGCTGGTCAAGAGTTGATTCCACTGCCGATGGAAAACAAGCCACCGGTGAAATGTGGGTTTCCAACGGCGACTCGCCGGTTCAGCCACTGAATGGCACCTGACTTGCTGGATTGAAGGGAAAAAGATCGACGGTGCACAGATGGAGATCGGTGAAATGCCAACGGAACCGCCTGTGACTACTGGAAGGCATTAAAGTATCAGATAATGTAGTCGGTGGTACGCGAATTGCAACTGACGAACCACTGGTCGTCCCGCCAATTCTAGAATGCTTCTTAGGGGAAAAATTGTCCAGAACGGAAAAAGAGAAAGAAGATGCCCTATTTTCTTGGATATAAATTCTAGAAAAAGTACTGTCCACTAGGAATATTATAGCAGAGCATATCATATCATCTTTTACCTTTCTTAGCTTTAGAACATTCCTTTGGCAGAGAAAAGGAGAATTTGATGATAGACTTTGAAAAGAACTATTCTCTTCTTCTTCTTCTTAATAGCAAGGTACAACCATTGTTGAAGACTACTTGTGAACTTGATTTTACTACTCTTGTTATTGAATTCAATGAGTTTATTATTAAATGTGCTATTGAATTTCTTAATCATGAGTAGCTAAATCATTAACTAGAAGTGTGTGATGATGAATACTTAATTAGAGTGGGTATTGCTAGATTCATCTCCATATTATTTAAATAAGTGTAGATCTGTTAGATTCTCTTCAGTCTATAATGGAAGATCTATTGATTATGACGTGGTTCTACTTGTTCTTACTTGATTTTTGCTTGGAAAAGAATAATTAAGTATTGGAAGAGAATTTAATGGTGGGTATGGATGAGAGATTGTGAAATTGGGCTAGAAATAGCTAAAATTACATTATCACTCCTAATTAGTAGCTAATAGCTAGAAATAGTGCAGCTACTA
>JACEIK010000039.1:611065-629645 GCA_018107945.1 Datura stramonium | reverse complement strand
ATTTACACTAATTGAACTTATGAGATAACCTAGCATGTCCCTATCTAGTTAGTATATCATCTATACCACACCTCTAATCTTTCTTCTTTTTTTTTCCAGCAACCTTGATAATTTTTCTATTATAGGCAACCAAATTAGCAATTATAATCTACTACAAAATCCAATCTCCCCCAACTTATTTGTTTCTATGTTATTTTTAAGTGGTGCAAGCTAACTTCAATTTCTCAATCAACACTTGTAATTATCACTCAGTAGTCCTTGTGGATTCGATCCCGACATCCGTCAAGTTACTTATTTTGATACATCGACTGTGTATACCCTTCCTATGAGGAGTATATTTTGGATGTTATCAAAAATGGCACCATTGCTGGGGACTAGCGCTTGATATTCTTGTGTTGATTGTGGATTTGAAATAGTTTTGCATCTTAGGTACTTGACGTGATTTTTGTTGTACTTGTTAGGATATCACAAACCTATGAGTCATCATTCCCAAGAAGGGGATAGCTCAGTGGAAGGTAAGATGGGAGCAGATTGCGGGAACCATTCGCCTACCACCTACTGTAGACACGTCATTTTTTACCCGTCGTAAGTTTGATATTATTTTAGCTATAAAAAATTTTCTTTTCACTTAATCTTGACATTTTGAATTTTTATCTTATTTCTAGTAAATTTTTATTAGTGAAAGATTGAAAAGTACAAAAATATTTACTTTTTTAGAGTATAAATGAAAATAATTTATGGAGTTATCAATTTTTATTTTATTTAATTAATTAACTTTGGACCAATGGGAGAAGGCCAACACAAAGGATTTCATACTATCTTGTCATAACAAACTTCACCTGCACAATTTTTGGAAAGGTTTCTCTACAGTTTATCCATTTTATTTATCCACCATCACTCACTTTGATAGCACTTTAATTTTCCTTGATCAATTTTGGAATGTGAATTTTTTATTTTTTTAGTTTCACTCACAACACACACGTCACTAGATAATCACTCACCTGCCCACCACTACACTCACCTGCACAAGCACACTCACTGGCGTATCCTCACAAATGACATATCTCACCATTTTTCTTGCTCACCAATTCACACACACTGAGATTCTCACAAAAAAAATCTACTCACATATACACGACTCTCACGCACTCCATTGGAGGAGGTGATTCTTTTTCAATTTTCTGCTAACCTCCTCTCCAAGAATAACTCTCACCTCTCCTATCAACGTAGCCTCACCTACCTCAAATCATCCAATAGGTGACCTACACCTCCGCCGATAAAGAGGCTCAAATAGAGCCATCTGAATGATGGAGTGGTAACTGTTATTGTAGGTAAACTTGATGAGAGGAAAGTGATCATATGAACTACCCTTGAAATTAATAACAGATTCTCTCAACATATCCTCAAGAGCCTGAATGGTCCGCTCAGCCTGACCATTGGTTTGTGGGTGAAAAACTCTGCTAAGCTTCACCTAAGTACCAAGGCCCATCTGAAATGACCTCTAAAACTAAGAGGTGAACTGAGTACCCCTATCTGAGATGAAGGACAAAGGAACTCCATGCAACCGAACTAACCCCTGAATGTACAATCTAGAATAATCCTCGAATGAATTGGTAGTTTTGACCAGTAGAAAATGGGTTGATTTGGTCAACCTATCCACAATCACCCATATTGGGTCGTACTGTTGGTAGGTACGAGGCAAGCCTGTAAAAAAGTCCATATTGATCTCCTCCCACTTCCATGTAGAAATTCTGATATCTTGAAGCATACCTCCAGGTCTCTGATGCTCCACCTTCATCTGTTGTCAATTCGAACACTTAGCCACAAACTCCGCTATGTCCTTCTTCATGCCATTCCACCAATAGACTTCTTGTAGGTCACGGTACATCTTGGTGGCACCTGGATGGATAGAGTACTAAGAGCCATGAGCCTCATCCAATATCTGCTCTCTCAAGTCATCTACAGCCGGCACGCACAATCGGCCCTAATATCGGAGTACACTATCTCCCTCTTGGAAAAAACCTCCACTTTCTAATTCCGAACAGCTTCCCTCAACTTCCCTATGATATGATCCTCATCTTGCCTAGCTTTGACTTCCGTCACCAATGAAGATTCTGACCCATTTTGAACAATAACACCATCATCTTTAGAATCTATAAGGCGAACCCACAAACGAGCAAGCCTATGGATATCCTTTGCCAACTCCTTTCTCCAATTCTCGAAATGAGGTACATTCTTCATGGACAACCTACTAAGAGTATCCTCCACTACATTGTCCTTGCCCAGATGATAAAGGACGCTTATGTCATAGTTCTTGAGAAGCTCTAGCCATCTCCTTTGCCACAAATTCAGGTCCTTCTGAGTGAACACGTATTAAAGACTCTTGTGTTCTATGAACACATCCACATGCACCGCATACAAATAGTTCCTCCATATCTTCAAAGCAAATTCTGCAGCTTCCAATTCTAGGTCAAGCGTCGGGTAGTTCTTCTCACGAATCTTAAGTAGTCTAGAAGCATACACAATGACCTTACCATACTGCATCAACATACAACCAAGAAAAATCCTAGAGGCATCACAATACACAATAAAAATATTTGTTCCCTCCGCTAGGGTCAATACTGGGGCTGAAGTGACTCGAGTCTTTAACTCCTGAAAGCTCTTCTCGTAGGCATTCGACCACTGAAATTTGACCTCTTTCTGGGTCAACTTGCTCAACCGTGCTGCAATGGATGAAAATCCCTCTAAGGACCTCTTGTAGTATCTAGCTAAACCCAAACAACTCCTAATATCTATTTGACTGACAGGTCTAGGACAATTCTTCACCGCTTCTATCTTCTGAGAGTCCACCTGCACACCCTCGCTAGACACTACATGGCCCAAAAATACTACTGACTTCAGCAAAAACTCACACTTGCTGAATTTAGAAAATAGTTGGCGGTCCTTGAGAGTTTGCAACACTATCCTCAAATGAGCAGCATGCTCCTCCTCGCTCCGAGAGTATATGAGAATATCATCTGTGAAGACAATCATGAACATATCCAAATACTACTTGACCAGCTTGTTCATCAAATCCATAAAAGTTGCAGGAGCATTCGTTAGTCCAAAATACATAACTAAGAACTCATAGTAACCATACCGAGTCCTGAAGGCTATCTTCAGAATGTCACCCTCCCTAACTCTGAGTTGGTGATAGTCGGATCTGAGGTCTATCTTAGAAAAACACCAAGAACCCTAAAGTTGGTCAAACAGGTCATCAATCCTGGGGATGGGATACTTATTCTTGATTGTGACCTTTTTCAACTACCTATAATCAATGCACATCTTAAGAGAACCATCCTTCTTCCGAACAAAGAGAACTGGAGCACCCAAAGGGGATTTACTAGGTCTGATGAAACTGTTATCTAGGAGATCCTTCAACTGCTCTTTTAACTCCTTTTGCTCGACTGGATCCATTTTGTAAGTAGTAATAGATATGGGTGCATATTAGGGAGAAGGTTAATACCAAAGTCAATCTTCCACTCTAGAGGGACTCTTAGTAGATCATCTGGAAACACCTCCGGATACTTACACACAACAGGAACAGACTGAAGAGTCGGGATCTCGGACGTGGATTCCTTGACCCAAACTAGATGATACACACAACCCTTAGAGATCATCTTTCTGGCATTGAGATAGAAAATAAAGCTACCTACAGGCACAGCTGAACTTCCCTTCCACTCTAGGACTAGTTCACCCGAAAATCAAAACTCTATTGTACGGTGTCTACAATGTCTGAGGTATATCATGCATGTAACTAATCCATACCGAATATAACATCAAATTCGGTCATATATAACTCCACTAAATCAGCTGGGGTGAACTTCTAAAAAATCGTGACAAGGTAATTTTTGTACACCCATCGAGCTAAAACTGACTCACTGATAAGAGTAGAGACTGAGAAGGGTTCTGATAGGATTTCAGGACTGACTCCAAAACTAACAGCAACATAAGGAGTCATGAAAGATAAAGTAGCCCTGGGATCTAACAATACATATATATAGATGGAATACCCCTAATATACCAGTGACAACATCAGGAGAGACCTCCTGCTCCTATCGAGATGATAGTGCATAGAACCTATTCTGGTGCTGACTGCCACCTGCACTAGAAGAGGCACCTGCTGAGATGGGAAAGTTGCTGGAGCTACTAAAGTGGTATCTAGGGCGCGACCTCTATTGTCGCCCTGTCTAGCTGAAGGATAACAGCTGAACATATGTCTAGGCTTCCCACACTCGAAACAACCATCAGTACCAACCAAGCACTCGCCAGGGTGCTCCTTCTAGACTTCCTACAAGATGGAAACGTGTGCTCCCCTGACATGCTCCTTTATTCCCTAGAGCCTGACGCTCTGCCTCTCTGATCTCCTTGAGGTCTGGACGGAATGCTGGCTGATGAGGATGCTGGGGCTAATGACCTCTGGTGGAATTGAGGATGATGTCCATCACCATAACTATGCTAAGAGTGCCCATGAATCCCTGTCCTGGCCCTCTTGGCCTCTCTCTCCTTCTCCTTCATCTGCTCCGCCTCTATATGTTGGGCATATATGATCAATCGAGAGAAATCTATTTCATTGATCAACATGGTGGTCCTACACTCCTTGACTAGTGAGTCTGCTACTCCATTCACAATCTTGCTCATATAAGCGCTAGGATCAGCAACCATCTTCGGTGCATATTTGGACAATAGAGTGAACTCTAAGGCATACTCCTGGACAGTTATATTGTTCTGCCTCAGATCGACAAACTCAACTGCCTTTGCATCCCTCAACTCCCTAGAAAAGAACCTATCCAAGAAAGAAGTCACAAACTCATCTCAACCCACGAGAACCACTCCGACTCCCCTGTTGTCCTTACACTTATGGAACTATATATGAGCAACCCCCTTCAGTTGATAGGAGGCTAAGTCTACACTCTCCTCTCCAGTCACCCCCATAATCTGGCTGATGTTCTGCACCTCCTTAATGAACTTGTGTGGGTCCTCATCCACCTTTGACCCAAGAAACTCAGGTGGGTTATCCTGAGGAAGTCTGGCAATCTCGTTGTTGCAGCATTCCCATTTGGGGGGACATGGGCTACTGCCTGCTGGTTTACCTGGGTGATTATGGCCTGTTCCAACAACTAAAATGCTGCCCTGAACTCTGCATGAGTGACCTACTCGAGCAAGGGATCTATTGGAGCTGGTGGGGTTGGCTGATGCCTATCTCCATTGCCATTGCCATGGACATTTCCATTGCCATTTGTCCTTCCATTTACATGGCATAGAGGCGTATTTCTGCAAATGTGTATAAAATGAGTTAGAGGAATAGATAGATAGTTCATCGCACAGCATAGACAATGTGGCCCCTAGATCTAACAATGCATACACATTAAGATGGAATACTCGTAACATACCAGTGACCATATCGGGAGAGACCTCCTTCTCCTGACAAGATGATAATGCATAGAACCTATTCTTGCGCTGACCACCACCTGCACTAGAAGAGGCATCCTACTGAGATAGGCGAGTTGTTGGAGCTGCTAAAGTAGTAGTTGGGGCATGACCTTTACTGTCACCCTGTCGAGCTGAAGGACAATCACTGAGTATATGTTCAGGTTTCCTACACCCGAAACAACCATCAGTACCAACCAAGAACTTGTCAGGGTGCTTCCTACTACACGTCCTACAAGCCAAAAAAGTGTGCTCCACGGACATGCTCCTCGACCCTAAGAGCCTGACGCTCTGCCTCTCTGATCCCCTTGAGGTCTGGATGGAATGCTAATTGATGAGGGAGTTGGGGCTGACGACCTCTAGTGGAACTGAGGTTGATGTACACCACCTTATCTCTGCTGAAAGTTCCCATGACTCCTTGTCCCAGCTCTCTTAGCCTTTCTCTCCTTCTCCTTCATCTGCTCTGCCTCTATTTGCTGGGCATATATGATCAGTTGAGAGAAATATATATCATTGATCAACATGGCATTCCTGCACTACTTGACCAATGAATCTGCTACTCCATTCTAAAACTTACTATACGAGCTCTTGGATCAACAACCATCTCCGGTGCGTACTTGGACAACCGAGTGAACTCCAAGGCATACTCCTGGACAGTCATGTTGTTCTGCTTTAGATTGATGAACTCAACTGCCTTTTTCTCTCTTAACTCCGTAGGAAAGAACCTATCCAAGAAAGCGGTTAAAAACTCTTCCCAACCCACAGGAACCACTCCAACTCCCCTGTTATCCTTCCACTGACGGAACCATATATGAGCAACCTCCTTTAGTTGATAGGAGGCTAAATCCACACTCTCCTCTCCAGTCACCCCATAATGTAGGTAATCTTCTGCACCTTCTCAATGAACTCATATGGGTCCTCATCCACCTTCGATTGAAGAAATTTAGGTGGGATCATCCTGAGGAAGTCTCGCACTCTCACTGCTATTGCATTCCTATTCTGTTGAACATAGGCTACTACCTATTGGTTGACCTAAGCGGTCATGGCCTATGCCAACATATGAAATTCCACCCTGAACTCGGCATGAGTGACCTTCTCAGGCAAGGGATCCGCTAGAGATGGTGGGGCTAGTTGATGCCCATCTCCATTGCCATTTCCATGGACATTTCCATTGCTATTTCTCCTACCTTGACTTAGTGTGGAGGCATATTTTTCATAAATGTGTATAGCACAAGTTATAGGAATAGAGAGGTAGTTCATCGCACGATATAGATCGTGAAAGAAGAGAAATTTACTAAAATATCTTGTAGCCTATTCCCCATAAGTGTGGCACACTTCACACCCATGGAAAAGACTCTCCATAATGCAGCTTTCAGACACCTTAGGACACACCTAAACCTAGCTCTGATACCAAGTTTGTCATGACCCAAGCTGGGACCCCGGACTGACATACAGGACCTAGAACCACGAATGGCTCCAAGATAATCCCTGGCATGTGTATTGAAACTCAAGAGAATAAACTAAAGTGGAATTTCAAAATATAAGCCTGAAATAGCTGAAATCTGAGAAGCATACCAACATAAAGGTAAAGACAACAAACATCGCAGAAAATATCTATACATGTAGTTTAAGCCTCTAGAACATCTGATGGGATGAAAAGACAACACCCCCAAATAGCCCTCTAGGTCTGAAACTAAAAGACATGATAAAAACATAAAGCTGATAACGTCCCTGGAGAATGAGGACTCACCAAGCGGGAATAAGGCTGGACTGATCGGGAGCGAGTTATCATCGAGACTGAGATGGATCACCCGAACCTATATCATGAGACGATATAGCATAGAGTATGATCTCAGTATTTTGAATATACTGAGTATGTAAGGTAAATAAAACATGCTAATAAAATGATATTCTGAAATCATGAGTATAAATCAAGCAAGTTCATGAGAGTAAGGGTTACATGCTAAAAGCCATAAATCTGAAGTATACATAGTCATAAGTTATTCACCATAAAATCTGAACATAGTGACCCTTTTATAAATAGAAATCATATAACTTGTCATGCTTGAAATCGTAAGTGAAAACACATAAACTGATCAATTGGTCAAATATGTTATAAAACATAATATCAAGAGTACTGAACATGAGTAATTAAAATCATGAGGAACAACGGGAGACTCATCATAATGAGAGCCATCCTAATCCTTGCCAGCATAAAGGATGAATGAATGTGATATCACGTGTGTGCCTTTGGGTGGGGGAAGCACTCTCTTAAGTGGTCCCAATAAGAATATAACCTATGTTTGCACGTAGTTCAAAGACCGGAGTCCTCAGAAACCCTAGCCTACTCGGTGATAGACACTACTCCCAAAACATGCATATTGCCCATATAATTATATTATCAAAATATAGCTTAAATCTGAATTTTGGGAGTCTTGACTCCGAAACATTTCATAAACTGATCTTGAAAGCCTTAGCTAAAATCATGATAAGCATACTTAACTTTGCATGGGCTTGCCCAAGTCATAAAATCATACATACTTGAAATAGACTTCATAATTCAAAATCATGAAATCATAAATTAAGAATTCATAAACATTCATGCATACTAAATAACTCACCATTCTTGAAATCATGGAATCATAGACTTGAATTTCATAAAACATGCATGATAGGATATAATTTCTAATGACTTGAAATCATGATTTTATAATTAAATTGAAGATAAAATCTGCCTCAATAGTCTTAAATCATCCATTGAAACATGAGGGCATTGGACCCATAGATATAGCATAGATATTTTCATGGAATTGGGTTAAAACCCTAGAATTTCAGTACCCTTAATTGGAGACTTGAATTCATGAGTGAGAGAAGAAATTTGGAAATGAGGGTGGAATAAATCCACCATTCATGGCCCTACATACCTGGGTAAATTTATTTCTAAGTTGGTCTTGAAAGCCTAAGAGGATTGAGAGTGAATTTGATGAGGAATCCTAGCTTGATCTTGGAAGAGGATGAAGCTATGAGAACATAATGACATAGGTTAGGTTAAATGCTCCTAAAACACACTTCAAGAAGACTAAAACAACATCATTAAGGAGTTAGAAGCTTAAGAATTTATAAAACTACCCCTAGGAAATTGCATGAAATTCCTGACTGTTAGCTGCAACGACCCATCCAATGAGTCGTTGTTGGACTTGACGACTCACTGGATCTATTCATTGTTTTTGTAGTACTTCTAGTAATCTTCTGATTCCCTGACTAATAGTTAGACAGGATGAGTTGTTATATGAAATAATTATTCATTACTCCTCTCGTCATCACCACTGCCACACCTGCACTGATTTTTAAATCCTTCTCATAGATCAATACAACGGGTCGTTACATGCCCTAACAAGTCATGGTATCCTTTCATTGTCTCTGAACCAACTTCGACCCCTTTCTAAACTCCACTTAATGATTCCTTAGGATGACCTGTTGCATGAACTAACGAGTCATTACTAGACTCATTGTTTATGGGAGTTCTTGACTGAAGTCTTACAATGAGGCGCAAAATGGGTCATTATTTCCAACAACGATTCATTCCTTAAGTCGTTCTATGATGTTGGTGCAGGTTTTCTTGTTTTCTCTTATTCAACCCTCGGATATGGTCTAGAGACTTTTAGGGTGTTACAAAGTCCGTGACAGTTTTCGACATGGTCGAGCCCCAGGCTTGTGAGGACCTGTAGATCCTAGATTGTTTTTGGCATGATCGACTTGTGAATATTGATAGCTTTCAAGTTCGTGACAGTTGCCGGTAAGGCTATGATTGTGTGTTGATATATATATATGTGTGTGTGTGTGTGTGTGTGTGTGTGCACGCGTGTGTGTTGTTTTGTTTTGTATTATTACTTATTCTGGTTATCTGTGAATTGGATACGTGAATTGGCTGAGAATTGTTGTTGTTGTTTGGAAGCTTGGGTTGAATCCAAATAAGGTGTTGTGATTTGTTATTGGTTATAGATGGGTTTGTTCTGTTGTTTTCTAGTTAATAACTCTTTGTGTATCAGTTTATGTTATCAGGTATCTTATCTTTCTATCACCTGACATACTCAGTACATTCTTTGTACTGACACCCTGAGCCTGGAGCGCTGCACTACATTCATGCCTGCAGGTGTTGATCGGTAGGTAGACTGTGATTCATAGAGCTAAGCGAAAGTCCTAGTTTTTTGTAAGCTCCAGGTTATTTGGAGTTAATAGTTGTTTTGTTTTTGGAGTACATATGTATATATTCGGTAGGTCTGGGCCCTGTTCCGATCGTATGTCTGTTTCACTCATAGATTGGTATTTTGGACTATTGAACCATTGTAGGCCTGGTTAGACATGTTGCTTAGATGATGTTTTACAGGTGTGGTCTTATCGGTCTTTTGTGTATATAAGCATTAGTTTGAAGGCCAGGTTTTGCTATAGAATCTAATGTTAGTTGTTGTCTTTATTTCTATTTTTATTTAATGTTGTGATGTCGAACCTCGTTGACTTAGGCTTGTTGTTTGGTTGGTTAGCTACAGGTTCGCTCAGTTAAGTAAGGCACCCAATACCAATCGTGCCTCTCCGAGTTTGGGTTGTGACACATCAGACCTATACTAGTGAAGATCTTGACAATGAGTCTAGAGTTAGACATAAGGTTACCAACAATGACAAATTTGCAAATATTCAAAGAAATTTTCTTTGGAACACAACAGATTGGGCAAGAAAGTTACACTTGGTCTAGTGAGAGGCTGTCACATATCCTAAAAATGTAAACGTGTTGGTATTAAAGACTTAAAGGTGTTTAATAAAGCCTTGATTGGCAAATGATTGTGGAGATATGCAGTGGAGGTAAATACTTTTTGGAGAGGGTCATAGTTGATAAATATGGGTCAATGAAAAGGAATTAGAGAACTAGATCTGTGACTATGCCTTTTGGGTGTGGTCTGTGGAGGAATATTATGAGGGATGGGATAATTTCGGAGTAAATATCTCATTAAAGGTAGGAGATGAGAGAAAGGTTAAATTTTGGGGACGTAGGTGGTACGGGGATAATTTATTGAAAGATGATTTTCCGAGCTTACTCAAAACATTTTACCAAAAAGACTTAACAATACAAAAAATTAAGGGGTCACAAGGTGGAGAGACCTTTTTTAGGACTTGAGATTTAGGAGGAACTTTAACGACCGAAGGTGATTGGGTTTCAAAGATTGACGGCTCTATTCCATAAGCAAGTTATAGTGGTAGATAATCCTGATGCTTTATGGTGGGGTTTGGAGAAGAATAGTATGTTCTCCGTCAAGACTTTTTATGAGAAACTTTTGGTTAGGAAAAATAAAGTTTTTCCTTGTAGAGGAATTTGGATACCTAAGGTGCGAGGAAGGTGTATTTTTTTCACTTGGCTAGCTACTAGAGAGGTGATCTCAACAAAAAAAAAATCTTAAAAAGCGGAAGGTTGTCCGCATTAGTTGGTGTTATATGTGCAACGAGGCGAACGAGGATGTGGATCATCTTCTTCTTTATTATGACCTTACCATGAGGTTATAGTTGAATATGTTTAGGTAGTTTGGTACTTCTTTGGCAATGTCAATAATTATGAAAGAGTTGATGTTCAGTTGGAAGAACAGGAGAAGAAGGAGAAAGCGCAAAGCATAGAACGTGGTTCTACTAAAGCTAATGTGGGTGCTGTGGAGAAAGAGAAATAGGAGCACTTTGAGGGGTAAACTTGAGCTTTTCTCTATTGAGGAGTAGCCTCTGATCCTTCATTTTCTTTTGGCGCACCCATAAATTTCACAATTAAATAGAACATTGGATGGAGTTTGTAGAGAATCATTTCTTATTGTAAATTTTTTACCATTTTATACTTTTTGTATATAGACAGAAGTAGGCTCATAGGTAATGGATCCATGGTATGACCTGTAGGAGGGTGTAACGAGTCATAGGATGGAGTCATTGGTTGTCACCAAGGTACCAAGGATGGATGGTATGAGCCGTAGTACGAATCATTGTGACGAACAATGAGTCGTAGTACGACTCGTTGAGATGAACAACAAGTCGTTAGGTGGCCGTGGAAGGAGTAGGAAAGATCCCCAGTCAAGGGAATGGACGAAACCCACGACTTGTTGAATGAAGGTACGAGTCGTGGTATGACTCATGGAAAGTCCAGATGAAGGATCATATGAGGCAGTAATCAGAGGATACAATGGATCATTGTTTGAAGTAATTACCCATCCTATCGATTCGTGATATCACGATCGGAGAAGTTAAGAATCTATGGGGGGAAGTAACGGACGGATACCTCGAGTCGTGGTATCAATGCACGACCCGTGGTATCACCTGTTGTCACTGGCAGTGCAGAAATTTCAGACTTTTCATTAAGGGTGTTTTCGTAATTTAAGCTCTAAGGTCCTAAACTACGTAGTTTTAAGCTCAGTTAGTAGAATTTTAAGAGTGTTAAACCTATTCTAAGCCTTACCATTCCATGCATGCAAATTATAGCTCTTTCTTGGAGATCAATCTTGAAGAATTTCCCCAATTTCTCTCCAATTTCCTTTGGGCTTTCAAGAGGGAGTGTAAATCAGATTTACCCAGGTATATAGGGTTATGAATGGGTGTATCCATCCACTCCCATTCCCAATTCCTTCTCAAATTCATGGAAATTCTAGTTGATGATTCTATGGGGTTTTAACCCAACTTGTGAATTCTCTAAGTATCTATCATGTGTATACTCTATTTATGTTTATAATGTTGAATTATTATTCATGGACCTATTTTATAATGTTTTCAACTACAATTCATGTTTTCAAAGTTTAAAAAATTATGATGCCCAATTATGAAAGTTCATGAAAATATGAGATTATGATCTATGTTTTCAAGCATGATAAGATATATATAATGGAAGTATGATTTTGAGTTACCCATGTCTATATTCATGTTTTGACTATCAAAGCCTATTTCAAGTATGTTGAAGTTTGGGAAAGCCCATATGATTAAGTATGTTTTATGATTTATCTCAATTTCATGTTATTAGCTTACCACGTGGATTTTGGAGTCTAAACTCCCACTCTTTCCTCTTGTGGTATGGTTGGAGCCAAGGCTCCTCATGTTATGTTATTAGATTTTCATACTTCCGCTATTTTATATATGTCAAACTTCCACATTATTATGTTGAGTTTAGATGTCATGTTCATGTCATGGGTCGACTTGGAGCCTCTCGGGGTTCTTTGTCCCATATCTCGATCCGGGCCTATGTTTGGGTCGTGACAAACTTGGTATTATAAAATTAGGTTTTGAAGTGTCCTAGGGTGTCTGAAAGCCATGTTAAGTAGAGTCTTTTTCATGGGGGTGAAGCGCACCACACTTATGACGAAGAGACTACGAAATGTTTAGGAAATGTTCCCTTCTTTCATGATCTATGTCGTGCGATGAAATGTCTCTCTATCCTTTTAACTTGTGCTATATGCGTTTGCAGGATCATCCCTCCTCGCCGGATTAACAGAAGGAGAAATAGAAACAAAATGGCCATAAGAATGGCAATGGGGATGGACAACAGCAGGCCCCACCAGCCCCCGAGGATCATGTTCCCGAGTAGGTAGCCCATGCAGAGTTTAGGGATGCCATCAAGATGTTGGCACAGGCTTTGACCATTTAGGTCAACCAACAGGCAGTAGCGCATGTCCCTCAGAATGGGAATGCGACAGCGGCAAGAGTCAGAGATTTTCTGAGGATGAACCCTCCGGAGTTTCTTGGATCGAAGGTGGGCGAGGATCCGCATAAGTTTATTAATGAAATTGTGAAGATCACCCAGATCATGGGGGTGACAGGGGAGGAGTGCGCATATCTAGCCTCGTATCAGTTTAAAGGGGTTGCGCACATCTGGTTCAGGTAATGGAAGGATAGAAGGAAAGTTGGAGTGGGCCCTATTGGTTGGGATAAGTTCTATACCGCATTTTTGGATCGGTTCTTTCCCCAAGAGATGAGGTAAATCAAAGCAGCGGAGTTTGTGAACTTGAGGCAGAACAACATGATGGTTTAGGAGTATGCTTTGGAGTTCACCCACTTGTCCAAGTATGCACTTGAGATGGTGGTAGATCAGAGGACTCGAGTGAGTCGGTCCGTGCATGGGATAGTAGACTATTTGTTCAAAGATTGCTGGAACGAGATGCTTCATCAGGACATTGAATTTCCTCAGACAGTTTGGTACGCCCTGCAGATAGAAGCGGTATAGGTAAGTGAGTGGGAGAGAGAGGCCAAGAGGGCCATGACTGATAGTTTTGGATTATCCCAGCAGAAACCTAGTGGTGGGCACCGTCAGCAGTCCCACCATATATCATCAGCTCCAACGCCATCACCAGCAAGTGTGCCAACCAGATCTAGGAGCGACCAGAGGGAACAAGCATCAGGCTCTCGAGGTAAGAGGAGAAAATATGTGGAACCCAGTATTCCATCTAGTGTCAGGTGTGTCCAGAGACACACTGGTCAGTGCTTAGCAGGTACAGGTGCTTATTTTGGGCATGGGAAGCCTGGACATATGCTCAGTGATAGCCCAGCAACTAGACAGGGCCATGTAGAAGCTGAGACCCAGCCACTAGTTCAACAGCTCCACTAACACGCTCAGTTTAGCAGGGAGCCTACACTAGTGCAGGTGGTGGTCAGCGTCAGAACAGATTTTATGCCCTCACATCTCACTAGGAGTAGGAGGCCTCTCCAGATTTAGTCACTGGTATGTTATGAGTATTCCAACTTGATGTATATGCATTGTTAGATCCAGGGGCTACCTTATCTTTTGTGACGCCCTATGTTGCTAGTTGTTTCGGAGTCAGTCCCAAAATCCTATTAGAACCCTTCTCAGTCTCTACTCCAGTCGGTGATTTAGTTATAGCTCGACGGGTATATAGAAATTACCCCATCACAGTCCTTCAGAAAGTCACCTCAGTAGATTTAGTAGAGCTAGCCATGACAGATTTTGATGTTATCTTTGGCATGGTCTACATGCATGTCATGCCTCAGTAAATTGTAGAACCCGTGTGGTAGAGTTCCGATTTTCATGTGAGCTAGTCCTAGAATGGAAGGGTAGTTCAACTATACCTGTAGGTCGTTTCATTTCCTATCTTAAGTCTAGAAAGATTATTTCTAAGAGTTGCATGTACCATCTAGTTAGGGTTAAGGTTGCTACATTTGAAACTCCGACTATCTAGTCAGTTCCCGTAGTGTGTGAATATCCAGAAGTGTTTCCAGATGATTTATCGGGAATTCCTCCCGAGCGAGAGATCGATTTTGATATTGACCTTCTTCCCGATACACAACCTATATCTATTCCTCCTTATAGAATAGCTCCAGCTGAGCTAAAGGAGTTGAAGGAGCAGTTGAAGGACCTCTTAGACAAGGGTTCCATCAGGCCGAGAAAATCCCCGTGGGGTGCACCAATTCTCTTTGTCTGGAAGAAAGATGGTTCCCTGCGGATGTGCATTGAATACCGACAGTTGAACAAGGTCACCATCAAGAATAGGTATCCTCTCCCTATAATTAATGACTTGTTTGACCAACTTCAGGGTGCCAAGTGTTTCTCAGATTTAGACCTCAGATCCGGGTATCATCAGCTCAGGGTTCGGGAGAGTGACATTCTAAAGACAGCCTTCAGGACTCGGTATGGTCACTACGAGTTTGTAGTTATGTCTTTTGGACTAACGAATGATCTTGCAGCTTTCATGAATTTGATAAACAAGGTGTTTAAGCCATACCTGGACATGTTCGTGATCGTGTTCATAGATGAAATTCTCATATATTCTTAGTCCGAGGAGGAGCATGCCGCTCATTTGAGGGTGGTGCTACAGATTCTAAAGGATCGCTAATTATATGCTAAGTCAAAGCAAGTGCGAGTTTTGGCTAGACTCAGTAGAATTTTTGGGTCATATGGTGTCAAGTGAGGGTGTATAGATGGACTCTCAAAAGATAGAAGTTGTGAAGAATTGGCCTAGACCAGTGAGTCCTTCGGATATTAGGAGTTTCTTGTGTTTAGCTGGTTACTACCGAATGTTTGTTAAAGGGTTTTCATCCATTGCAGCACCATTGACTAAGTTGGCCCAGAATAAAGTGAAGTTTCAATGGTCGGAGGCCTATGAGAAGAGCTTCCAAGAGTTGAAGACTCGACTCACCTAAGCACTGGTGTTGACCCTACCTGAGGGTGCTGATGGGTTCGTGGTATATTGTGACGCCTCGCGGATCAGCCTTGGTTGTGCATTAATGCAGCATGGTAAGGTTATAGCCTATGCTTCCAGGGAGCTTTTTAAGGATTATGACATGAGTCTCCTTTATCATCCGAGAAAGGCTAATGTGGTGGCAGACGCTCTTAGCAGGCTTTCTATGGAGAGTGTGACCCATGTAGATGAGGAGAGGATAGAGTTAGTGAAGGATGTGCATCGGCTTTCACGGCTAGGAGTTCGTCTTGTTGACTCGACAGATGGTGGTGTCATTATTCAAAATGGATCAGAATCTTCCTTGGTGATAAAGGTCAAATCTAGATCAGACGAGGATCCTATTTTGGTAAAGTTGAAGGAAGTCGTTCAGAATCAGAAGGTTGAGGTTTTCTCTCAAAGGGGAGATGGGGTACTGCGATATCAGGGTCGTTTGTGTTTACCGAGTGTTGATGAGTTAAGGGAGCGGATGTTGCATGAGGCTCATGGTTCCAGATATTCCATACATCCAGGTGCCACCAAAATGCACCGTGACCTACAGGAAGTTTATTAGTGGAGTGGCATGAAGAAGGACATAGCAGAGTTTATGGCTGAGTGCCTGAACTTTCAACAGGTGAAGGTTGAGCATCAAAGACCCAGAGGTGTGCTTTAATACATTAGTATCCCTACTTGGAAGTGGGAGGAAATCAATATGGACTTCATTACGGGATTGCCTCATTCTCGTCGACAGTATGACTTTATTTGGGTTGTTGTATACTGGTTAACTAATGCAGCTCATTTTCTATCGGTCAAAACTACCGATTCAGCGGAGGAATATGCTAAACTATACATTCGGGAGTTAGTTCGGTTTCATGGAGTATCCTTGTCCATTATATCAAATAGAAGTACTCAGTTTACCTCCCAGTTTTGGAGATTGTTTCAGAAAGGGCTTGGTACTTAGGTCAAGCTTAGCATAGCATTTCACCCGCAAATAGATAGTCAGGCTGAACGGACCATTTGGACTCTTGAGGATATGTTGAGGGCATGTGTGATTGATTTCAAGGGTAGTTGGGATGATCATTTGTCTCTCATTGAATTTGCATATAACAACAGCTACCATTCCAGCATTCAGATGGCTCCGTTTGAGGCTCTTTATGGGTGGAGATGTAGATCGCCTATTGGTTGGTTTGAAGTCGGTGAAGCTGCATTGATAAAACCGGATTTAGTCTATGAGGCTATGTAAAAGGTTCAACTTATAAGGGAAAGGTTGAAAACAGCCCAGAGTCGTCAAAAGTCCTATGCGGATGCGAGGAGGAAAGAACTTGAGTTTGAAGTTGATGATTGGATGTTTCTGAAGGTATCTCCCATAAAAGGAGTGATGACATTTGGAAAGAAAGAAAAACTCAATCCCAGTTATGCTCCGAACCAGATTGTGAGACGGGTTGGTAAGGTAGAATATGAGTTGGACTTGCCCTCAGAATTGTCTTCAGTGCATTCGGTGTTTCATGTGAAACATTTGAAGAAGTGCATGGGTGATCCGGCTTTGGTTGTCCTGGTGGAGAGCGTAGGTGTGAAGTATAGCCTTAGCTACGAAAAGGTTCCGGTGGAAATACTTGATCGTCAGGTTCGGAAGATAAGAAATAAGAAAGTAGCTTCAGTAAAGGTTTTGTGGCAGAATCAGCATGTTGAGGGAGAGCCACGTGGGAAGTCGAAGTAGATATGATGGCTAAATACCCATACCTATTCCCTTTCGATTCAGTTTCAGATTGACGTATCAGTTTCCTCCTTAGTACCCTATTTAGTCTTATGTTCAGTTTATGTGTTCCAGTTTCTTTCATGTCGGTGCATATATGTGTGATTCGTGAATTCAGTTCAGTTATGCATTCTAGTTCGGAGTCAGTCACTCCGTCAATATTCAGTAGTATGTGAGATATCAGTTATTTTCCCCTAGCTTTTCGGTATGTTCATTCACATTCGAGGACGAATGTTTCCAAGGGGAAGATATTGTAATACCCCGAAAGTGTCTAAGACTAGAATCGGGATTTAAAATGAAAAGCAGCAGAAAAATATGAAATTTTACTTAGAATGACTCATGGTACAAGTCATTGGAAGGTCTAACGACCCGTGGGAGACACTCGTGGTCAGGCTATGCAGAAGTAGGCTCAGAGTTAATGGGTCCATGGCACGACCCGTAGGAGAGTGTAACGAGTCGTAGGATAGGATCGTTGGTTGTTACCAGGGTACCAAGGATGGATGGTACGTATGACTCGTTGTGAGTCACAAAGAGTCATAGTAGGTGGCCGTGGGAAGGAGTAGGAAAGATCCCCAGTCAAGGTAACAGACGGAACCCACGACTCGTTGAATGAAGGTACAAGTCGTGGTATGACTCGTGCGAAGTGTAGATGAATGATCATCAGAGGCAGTAATGGGAGGATACAACGGATTGTTATTTGAAGTAACGACCCATATTGTCGAGTCGTGATATCAGTATTTAAGAAGTTAAGAATCGATGGAGGAAGTAATGGACGGATACCACAAGTCGTGGTATCAAGGTACGACCCGTGGTATCACCTGTTGTCACTGGCAGTGCAGAAATTTCAGACTTTTCATTAAGGGTATTTTCATAATTCCTAAGATCTAAGATCCTAAACCACGTCGTTTTAAGCTTAGTTAGCAGGGTTTTAAGAGTGTTAAACCTATCCTAAGTCTTATCATTCCTTACATCCAAATTAGAGCTCCTCCTTGGAGATCAAGCT
Organism: Datura stramonium; assembly: GCA_018107945.1. Lineage (NCBI taxonomy): Eukaryota > Viridiplantae > Streptophyta > Magnoliopsida > Solanales > Solanaceae > Datura > Datura stramonium. The sequence continues at coordinate 611,242 of JACEIK010000039.1, read as the reverse complement.
TGAAGAATTTCTCCAATTTCTCTCCAATTTCCTTTGGGCTTTCAAGAGGGAGTATAAATCAGATCTACCCAAGTATATAGGGTTATGAATGGGTGTATCCATCCACTCCCATGCCCAATTCCTTCTCAAATTCATGGAAATTCTAGTTGATGAATCTATGGGGTTTTAACCCAACTT
>JACEIK010000039.1:551354-568239 GCA_018107945.1 Datura stramonium | reverse complement strand
TTTATATAAAATCACATGAAAATGTATAAAATAGCTTAGACAACACGACTAATTTAAGTTGTAAAGCGTATCACGGGACCTATATTATTTCCCGTGATCAAGTATCACATATTGTACCGGATATCTGCTGATAACTGAGTCTACATTTCATTATGTTATATTTGTTTTAAACTGAAGTCTGAACTATATGGAACTGAGCCATACTGTTAACATAAATTAAGAGAGTCATTCTCTGCTATGGAGAGTCCCAACTGAACTAGGAAAATATTCTCGGCTATGGAGAATCCCGACTGATCTAAGGGAAACATTCTCAGCTATGGAGAGTCCCTTCCTGGAAAAGGGAAACATTCACGGCTATAGAGAGTCCCTGATTGACTAAGGGAAACATTCTCAGCTATGGAGAATCCCTATTCGACTAGAACATGAGGAGGATTGATTTGACATTATACATCGAGGCTATGCTACTACAGCTATTATAAACATGAGCATTTACTGGTTTCATCATACTACATTCATTTAGAAAGGGTTAGGTCTACTTCCTACTAACAACAAGCCCAACAGTCTGAAATATCATTCTCATGCTTTATCATCATAATTAATATCGTCATAATACCAAATCATCATTTAATCCACACATCTTACATTTATGAACATCTATAGATTCATATCATACTTTACACACCTCCACAACATTCAAGTTCCGAGTTCATAAAATACAACATATAACATAGGGTCATGTAGGATCCATAGGTCCAATTTACACTTTAACATAGGTACATTGTTTCATATATTTTAGATTTACAGAAAGCCCATACACTTAACTCGTACCTTAACATTTACAACGAGATCATGGTAGAAACATACATTTTCATTTCATGGAACTCATTCCGAAATTTACTCCAATTCGTAAGAAAGATACGATAATTATGCCATTATCATAGGTTTACCTCATATCCAACACAGTTTCAACGAAAACATAATGAACACATATTTACTTTCAATTGATCAAGCCCATATATTCTAATATTATCTCAACATATTTATCAAATCATGTATTCTAGTTTTTAAAGGAATTCTTACGATCTTCACATATTTTAGACATGGTTACGAGTTATTGATATAGTCGAGTGAACAATAATAAAATCCCAATCAAAGTTTAAGCCATCTTGTGAAGAAGATTCTATAATCATGCATTTTCACCATCTAGCACATAATTCAAGATAATAAAATAATTCCATAAGCATAATTAACTTGTAATCCTAATGGGTTTATAATTCATAGAAGACATAGAAGAAATCACCCATCAATCGAAACTCTAGGTCATGCTTTTCTAAACTAATTGAAATCGGATTTTTGATAAAACATTTTGGGGCACAAGGATGGAAGAATATCCTTGTTGAAAAACCCACAAACCTGATTAAGAGAACTCCACTTGAATTTTCACCTTGGAGCCTTGAAGAAACCCTTGTTGGATCCTTGATCTTGAGAGGGGAAGGAAGAAGAGTTGAGGAACTAGGGATTAAGCTAGAAAACCTCCTCAAAACGTCCCTTAAAAGCCCAAAACGATGCCATTTTAAAACTGGAAGCATAGGACTTTACCAGAGTACCCCTGGGAAAAACTTAAAATCTGCCCGATTTGAGACCACGACCCTCACCACGAGTTGTTGGTCCTCACCACGACTCGTGGTGACCATACGTTATTTCTAGGGTCTACCTCACGGTTTCAGCTTCTCCAACCAATGACCGACATGACGAGTCATTACTTTAACCAACGACTCGTCACCACCTCCCGTTGACTCCACTGGTTCCTCAACTGGAAATCCATCCAACGACTGACATGACGAGTCGTTACTTGATCCAACGACTCGTCAGTCCTTCCGTCGTCCCCAATGGACCAACCCTTAAGTCCTTTCCAATTATCGACTCCACGGGTCGTAGCTAGCTTCAACGGCCTATTATAACCATCCGTCGCCACTAACCTAGAACCCTGGACTCCCACCAACGACTCCTCATGACGACCCATTGTGGCAACCAACGAGTCGTCACATGACTCGTTCCCTCCAAGTAGCCAAGACTGCAAGCTCACCACGACTGCCTCCAATGGGTCGTTGTCTCCCACAAAGACTCGTACCTCCTCTCGTGGCATCACATGGAACCTTTTCTGAAACTTCTGACAACTGCCTCTAACTACTCGTTAGATCTAACAACGATTCATTAGATGAGTCATTTTGAGGCACTTTTGCAGATTTTCCTATTGAGCACATTTCAAATTCCATGTTTTAAAATCTTAGGAACTTTTGGGGTGTTACAATATCTCCTCCTTGGGAACATTCATCCTTGAATGTTGGCTAAACATACTGCAAGGTTAGGGACGGAACTGAAATCTCAAAACTGATCAACTACAGCTGAAAATAATGGAGCATCTGACTCTGGTTAATCTTACACATCTGAACTGAACATCTAAATCGTACATTCATATTAGGGAATAAGAGGGACTAAAATACATGAAACTAACACGGAATTAGATAGAACACTGAGAAGGATTCTTTTCCTTTTACCGGCATTGAACTGATACAGACTGAGCCTTCGTTCTCAAATTCGACTTGTCGCACATACTTACCATCTCCCCTTTAGCTTAAAGCCGTCATTCTAAGGCTCCTGAATCTTTCTTAAGGTCAGGGCTAAATTACTAACACCTAGCTTCTCCTTCACCTCTAAACTTCACTGCAATCCTTACACTCACAACTGTTTATATCACACATCGACAATCTCTTCTCAACAACCATCACAGAGCTTCTTATTCAATACTGGGGTACTGGGGCTTTCAACATACAATGAGTAACGCAAGATTCAAAAAATGCCTATGGCCACTACTGGTGACTTGCCCTTATCCTGGTGTGCTGCTACGACATAGGAGCGATTTTTACGACGCCCGCCACCCGAGCTAGATGATGCACCCTACTGAAATGGATGGGATATAAGAGCTAATAAAGAGGTGGCCGAGGATCTACTCTTTCCTTGCTTAGCCGCTGTGCAATCTCGGTGCTTATGGCCCAACTTGCCGCACCAAAAACAAACATCCGAGCCGGTCATGCACTCTCCCAAGTGGTGCTTTCCATAGTTGGTACACAACAGATACATAATCTCCCTTACTCTGGTTTGTACGAAGCACTGACTGTTGAAAGTGTTAGGGCTGATGACTTTTGTGGGGAATGTGAGCGGTGTCCGCCACTCGTCCTCTATGGGGAGAACTCTGAATCTCCTATCCTAACCCTCTTAGACCCTCTCCTTTTTTCTTCACCTGCTCAGCTTCCATTTGTTTAGAGAATATCACAAAACATGAAAAATCTATATCCCTGTGCAACATGGCAGTCCTGCACTCTTTAACCAAGGAGTCTGACACTCCGTTCATGAACTTGCTCACCCGGGCCCTCTAGTCGGCTACCATCTCCGGTGCATACTTAGATAACTGGGTAAATTCCAATGCGTACTCGTGAATAGTCATGTCATTCTGTTTTAAGTTGATGAATTCTGCCGTTTGTGCCTCTCTCAACTCTCTAGGGAAAAAACCTGTCCAGGAACGTAGTCATAAATTCATCCCAACGTATGGGGCCTGCTCCAATTCCCGGACTGTCTCTCCACTGGAAAAACCATATATAAACGACTCCTTTTAGCTGGTAGGAGGCTAAATCTTCTCTCTCCGTTCCCATAAGCCCCATGATTTGGGTGATCTTCTGGATCTCTTTCAAGAACTCATACGGGTCCTCTTCCACCTTTGACCCTAAGAACTCGGGTGGATTCATTCTAAGGAAATCTCTTACCCTTGCCGCCACTACATTCCTATTCTGGGAAACACGAGCCATTGCCTGCTGGTTAATCTAGGTGGTCATGGCCTGTGCCAAGATATTAAGGGTTGCCCGAAATACGACATATGTAACATGGTTGTCCATCGGGTTCGCCGGGGCTAGTGGTGCCTTCTAGTGGCCATTACCATTTCTTCTTCCATTCACTCTTCTGGGAGGCACTATCTCCGAGAGCGTAAAGCAAGAGTCAGGAGGGAACTTTTATAGCTTCATACTCCACGCACGATAAGAATCATGAAGAAAAGGGAATATTCCTAAAACGTCTAGTAGCCTCTTCGTCATAAGTGTAGTGGGCTTGACACCCATGAAGAAGACTCTACTTAACGCGGTTTTTAGACACTCTAGGACACTCTAAACCTTTGCTTCGATACCAAGTTTGTCAAGACCCGAGTTTACACCCTAGTCATAACACGGGAAAAGGAACTCTGAAAGGCTCCAAATCGACCCATGGAATAATCATAGCATAACACTTAACAATATAAATGGCTAACAAAACATAACTAAGAGGAAGATAACTTTAAGAGCCAAATTTAAAACTTAAGGACATAATCTAGCAAAACATAATACATAGACTGAATCTGATTACACTTGTCTGAAAGCCTCTACTAAACTGATGAGTTGCTGGGACAAGTCCCCAGCTAACTCCTAAAGTCTGAAAACTGAAATACAATTGAATAAGAACATAAACCTCGTCCTCGAAAGATGAGGACTCACCACAATCTGCTGAGATGGAAGACAGAGTGTGTCTATCCATGGGGATGAATCTAGATACCTGAATCTATATCATGACACGATTTAGCACATAAAGTATGCGGTCAGTACTTAGAATATACTGAACATGCGGGGAAACGTAAACAAACTAAACATATAAGTATACAAAAAGGAAATAACTTAGTACATCGACATATAACTGATTAAGAATTCAACAAGCCTTTTCTGAGTCATATACACATATATACATGAAACTTTCATTTGGAACTCATATTCTGAAACATCCTCAAACTCATGAATAAGGGTCAAGTACTGAATATTTAATGAAAGTCGAGGCTGAGGCCAGTATTACATACTATACCGGATATGTGTTGATAATTGAGTCTGCATTTCATTATGTTATATCTATTTTAAATTGAAGTTTGAACTATACGAAACTGAGCCATACTGTTAACATAAACTAAGAGAGTCATTCTCTGCTATGGAGAGTACTAACTGAACTAGGGAAACATTCTCGGCTATAGAGAATCCCAATTGATCTAAGGGAAGCATTCTCGGCTATGGTGAGTCCTTTCCTGGCTAAGGGAAACATTCTTGGCTATGGTGAGTCCTTTCCGGGCTAAGGGAAACATTCTCGACTATGGAGAGCCCCTGACTTACTAAGGGAAACATTCTCCGCTATAGAGAATCCCTGTCCGACTAGAACATGAGGAGGATTGATCTCACATTATAGATCGAGGCTATGCTACTACAACTAATCAGAAACATGAGAATTTACTGGTTTCATTATACGACATTTATTTGGAAAGGGTTAGGGCTACTTTCTACTAACAACAAGCCCAATAGTCTGAAATATCATTCTCATGCTTTATCATCGTAATTCATATCATCATAGTACCAAATCATCATTTAATCCACATATCTTACATTTACGAACATCTATAGATTCATATCATACTTTACACACCTCCACAAGATTCAAGTTCTGAGTTCATAACATACAACATATAATATAGGGTCATGTAGGATCCATAGGTCCAATTTACACTTTAACATAGGTACATTGTTTCATATATTTTAGATTTATGAAAAGCCCATACACTTAATTCGTACCTTAAACATTTACAACGAGATCATGGTAGAAGCACACATTTTCATTTCATAGAACCCATTTCGAAATTTACTCCAATTCATAAGAAAGATGCGATAATTATGCCATTATCATAGGTTTACCTCATATACAATACAATTTCATTGAAAACATAACGAAAATATATACTTACATTCAATTTATCAATCCCATAAATTCTAATCTTATCTCAACATATTTATCAAATCGTGTATTCTAGATTTTAAGGGAATTGCTTACAATATTCACATACTTTAGACATGGTTACGAGTTATTGATATAGTCGAGTGAACAATAATAAAATCCCAATCAAAGTTTAAGCCATCTTCTGAAGAAGATTCTATAATCATGCATTTTCACCATCTAGCACATAATTCAAGATAATAAAATAATTCCATAAGCATAATTAACTTGTAATCCTAATGGGTTTATAATTCATAGAAGACATAGAAGAAATCACCCATCAATCGAAACTCTAGGTCATGCTTTTCTAAACTAATTGAAATCGGATATTTGATAAAACATTTTGGGGAACAAGGATGGAAGAATATCCTTGTTGAAAAACCCACAAACCTGATTAAGAGAACCCCACTTGAATTTTCACCTTGAAGCCTTGAAGAAACCCTTGTTGGATCCTTGATCTTGAGAGGGGAAGGAAGAAGAGTTGAGGGAATGAGATATTAGGCTAGAAACCCCCCTCAAAACATCCATTAAAAGCCCAAAATGATGCCATATTAAAACTGAAAGCGTAGGACTTTACCAAAGTACCCTGGGAAAAACTTAAAATCTACCCGATCTGAGACCACGACCCTCACCACGAGTCGTTGGTCCTCATTACGACTCATGGTGACCATCTGTTGTTTCTGGGATCTACCTCACGGTTTTAGCTTCTCTAACGAATGACCGACAAGACGAGTCATTACTTTAACCAAAGACTCGTCACCACCTCTAGTTGACTCAACTGGTTCCTCAACTAGCAATCCATCCAATGACTGACATGATGAGTCGTTACTTGATCCAACGACTTGTCAATCCTTTCAGCGTCCCCACTAGACGAACCCTTAAGTCCCTTCCAACGATCGACTCCATGGGTCGTTGTTAGCTTCAATGGCCCGTTATAACCATCCGTCGCCATTGACCTGGAACCCTGGACTCCCGCAAATGACTTCTCATGTGACCCATTGTGGCAACTAACGAGTTGTCACATGACTCATTCCCTCCAAGTAGCCAAGACTGCAAGCTCACCATGACTTCCTCCAACGGGTCGTTGTCTCCAATAACGACTCGTATCTCCTCTCGTGGCACCTTTTCTAAAACTCTTCCAACAATTGCCTCTAACGACTCGTTGGACGAGTCGTTCTGAGGAACTTTTGCAGATTTTTCTGCTGAGCACATTTAAAATTCCTAGTTTTAAAATCTTGGAGACTTTTGGGGTGTTATAGCATACGGCTGTACGGTTCAGGTATGATACTTCATAGCATTTTTTGGTATAAAGATAGGTATGAGCATTTACTTTAATATTTGAAAAATTGATTCACTTGGCAGATGTTGACGATTTCTTGTGTGTTCTTGAATCATTTAATTTGTGTTTGTGAACTGTATGTTGTTTTAAATAGTTTGATGGGTGAACAGAAAATGGTATGACGGGTGTGAAAAAAGCTAGTGAGATTATCAGGAATAATGAGTAGATTTATTTATCTTATGTATCTCACTTGAAAGAGTCGGAATTTCGGTGCATAATTAAGTAAGTAATAATTGATAATGGATGGACCTAGTCGACCATAGGGAAGTGATAAAGGAGGTAAATGGGTTATAAAATTGTATGTGGAATATGACAGAACTGGACAAGGAAAAATTGGCTACTAATTGAGCGGGATAACGTTGCAGCGGGCACATCACGCGGTAGCAGGATCGCTATAGCGGTTGAAGCCGGTGCTGCAATGGAAATAGAGGGAGATAGATTGATGGATTTATTCACAAGTAGGTTGTAAAGTAATTGCATAAACTTTGATGAGGTTTAAGAACGAGAATATAGTAGTTACACCTAGTGTGATATTAGGAGTGAAATAATCATTAAATTTAATGACATTAATTGTATGTTGATTATTATGTTATTGTGTTAATTAATCCTAGTCGGCCAATGATGCCTACCACTACGTGTGGTATACTGAAACTACCTTGCTGCACATTTTTGGTATAGGTTGTGGTAGGTTTGAAGTTCCTTGATTGACATGGAGTACTCAGAACTAGCTTCCGTGTTCTTCTTCTCAGAAGAATTTGGTCTTTTTGTCTTGCCAATGTATTTAATTAAAGCTCTTGTACCTGTCTAGACTAAATCTTGGGAGAGTCATGTTGGGAAATCTTGTAATTTTATTTTTTAATATTTTTATCAATTAAGGAGAAGTAACGAAAATGTTTTGAGACTAAATTCTTTTATATTAATGGTAATGTTTTGTAAGGGTTCTCCTATCAAGTAGAGTCGATATAGGTGCCCGCACAGCCTGTCCATTTAGGTCGTGAATGTTACACACCGTAAGTTTTTATCGTTTAACTGACGTGTGCGTACGTATCTTGAGAGTTTTGGAGTACGACGCATGTGAGAAAGGGCTCGGAGGGTGAGTATACGAGCACGACATTGAGCGAGAAGGAGGCCATGGCTGGAGGTCAGGCATACTGCGCGCCGCGCCGTGCCTAGCAGCCCGGCGATATGGCCGACGCGTCAGGCATCCTGCCTGGCGCGATGGGTGGCGCGCCGCGCCCCCTAGGCCACTGCCCCACCTATATAAATGTTATAAGTTCAAAGTTCAAGTCATAAAAAAATATTTCCCAAATTAGAATTCGACCCTACAGTACTTTCTCTCTATTCTTTATCCGTTTCATGCCGATTTACGCTGTTAAACTCCTTCCAAACACAAATTCTCCTTGGATAATGAGTTTTAGTCCTATGAGGAACATCCCTGCGAAGTTATTTCTTGAAAATTCGCTCGGAGTATCGGAATCCTGCCGAGTAAAAGTTGTAGAAATAGCTTCTAATTGAGTTCTAAGCGGCTGAAAGTGATAGGTAAGCGTTTCTACCTTCTAAATTCTAGGGAATTGGTGAGTTTTTGGCTAAATTGAACGAAGTTGAAGTTATAGTTAATCTTATTGAAAGCTATCATTATTTGTCAATTCCTAGTATTGAAATAGCCTTATTCTCTCAGTGTTAGGGCTACAATTGAGTGGAATTACCAGCTGCAGGTTAAAACTATTTGGATAAACGAGAATCGACATTCGAGGTATGTTAAGGCTATTCCTTCGGCAAGTTATTCCCGTCGTAACATTGATACGACTGGAATTTTTGTAGTAACTAAAGAACTCAAGTGTTGTAGTTAGTCGTTACGAATAGATGTAAGGCTGTCGCATAGTATCCCCAATAGGGGTTAATGACATTTCATACAATCCCTCGCTGTAAATAGCTGAGGGACTACTGATTGTACGAACTGCTCAGGGAGCTATAGAATGCCTACGAGGCTATGATGCGTCTTAAGGCTTATAGTATAGAGCCACGATGTTGCCATCATTCATAGAGCTATGAGACTGCTTTCGGAACTATTGAGTTTCTTATGAGCTATTGAGTTGCTTATGGAGCTATTGAGAGTTTGAAGGGACTAAAGTAAAGCCTTCAGGGCCACGATGGAGTCTTCTATAAACTCCTTCGATGCCAAATATGATATTACCGACCCTCACGACGGCCTAATTTGCCTGAGATGCAGTTGTAGTCATTTATGGGGCCTCAGGGGTACCGATAGGGGTATATAGACTGATTGGCACTTTTCAGGGCTTATGGGGGCCCAGGTAGGTTATTCTGTGTTGATTGCACCTTCCAGGATTATGGGGGCCCAGTTAGGTTCTTGTTTGTATATTTACTTGTTAGTTATGATTTCGATTGTGACGCTATTCAGGTTGAACTGTTATCCTTCCTAGTGATTATTTTCAGTTCCTTTATCAGTTTCATTCAGCTTTTAGTTCTGCCTTTACATATTCAGTACATGTTGTACTAACGCCCATTTATAGGACGCTGCATACTTGCTTGCAGGTCCGGATAGACGTGGTTCAGGACCTTCTTAGCCGTCATCCAAAGTTAGCAGTTCAGTCAACTCCTTTTCTCCGAGCCTGATAGTTAGAAAGGTTTGTTCTTTTTTTGTATAGCTTTTGGGTAGGTCGCGTCCCTGTCCCGACCACTATTCCACTCTTAGAGGCTTGCTGACTATAGTTTCTCAGTGTTGGTTGTTGTTGGCCGTGCGGGGCCTATGTATGTTATATTTTGAGTGTTGTCTATGTGGGGCCTTGTTTAGCTAGTTAGTTAGCAGCCTTGTTGGCTATAGTATGAATATGACCGTCGTTTTCCTTCTGTTATTACAAGATAGCATTATGGTCTTGTCAGCCTGCATATCATCTCTTTTATTTTCTTGTTTGTTGGGTTAGCTATTTTCTTTCACAGGTTTACTGTGTGGTCTTGTTGGCCCGAGGCTGTGTTTACAGCTGAGATATAGTAGTTTGTTTTCTTGATTTTGAGTTGCTGGCAGGCACCAGAAGTGTTTATACCCAGCCAGGTCAGCCCAGGTCCCTATGTGGCATTAGGTGTCAATCATGCTTCCCAGGTGGGGCATGACAAAGTTGGTATCAGAGCAATGTCGTATCCTAGGGAGTCTGCAAGCTGTGTCTAGTAGAGTCTTGTCTATGGGTGTGTTGTGCACCACATTCTATAGGAAGGAGGCTACGAGGCATAATAGTGTGGTTTCTCTCCTTCCTTCTCCAGTCGTGCTATGGAGCTATGTTGTATAGGGTTGACTGCCTAAGCTTACGTTGTTCTTCTTATCTACAGAGAAAATGTCTGATTCATGACAGACCACGACTGGTCGGGAGTTGGACACTACAGCAGGAGAGGGCACCAAAAGGGGGACACAGTCAGAGCTGGCCTTAAGTGAAAGAGGGAGACATCACCTCGATCTCCCCAGCACCCACCGCCACACCAGGAGCCCTCTAGAGCAGCAAATATACTAGTACCATCCCCAATCATCCTGATACCATCGGATCAGGAGGTTATGAGTGTCGTTTACATGTTGGCTCAGATGTTGGCCACTCAGCGTCAGCCAACGGCACCAGTTGTTATTGAAGCCATTGAGGGGCCTAAAAGTTCTAGGGTCTAAGATTTTCTTTCCTTGAGTCCTCCGCAGTTCATGGGGAAAAACCGCAGAGAGGATCCTCAGGACTTCTTGGACTAGTTGCAATGTATATTCAGGGTGATGCATGCCTTGTCCACAAAGTCAATTGATTTGGTAGTGTTCCGTTTGTGAGATATAGCAGTTTTTTGGTACGAGAGTTGGGAGAGGTCCAGGGGTGGAGATGTACCCCCACCTACTTGGCCCAGTTTTTTGGAAGCCTTCTTAGATCCTTACTTGCCCTGGGAGATTCGACAGGCCCGGGTGGATAAGTTTTTATATTTGGAGCAGGGCAAAATGAGCGTTCGAGAGTACTCATGAAGATTTGACTCCTTGGCAAGGCATGCGCTAGCTTTTGTTGATACAACACCACCTAGGGTAAAACGGTTCATCATGGGGCTTGAGGACATGGATATCGCGCGCATTCAGGCTTTTGCTCAGATTAGAAGGAATTAGGAAATGTTAGTATGAGGTTGAGAGGGTGAGTCGGGAGCAGCACCGAAGGGCTATACCCGCTGATTTGCAAGTAGAGTTTCAGAGGGGCCCAGACCTCGGTTGCTAGGCAGGCCACCTAGACATTTACCTCCACCACAGCAAGGTTGTAGGTCAAATCACGGGGGAATTCAGGTGCCAGCGAGAGTTCACGGGCATCAGACTAACAACAATAGAGAGGTTCAAATCAGAGCAGGCCCGTGGTACCACGTTGTAGGATTTGCAGTCGACAGCTTTTTGGGAGGTGTAGATATGGTTCTACTGCGTGTTATGCTTATGTCCAAGAGGGTCATATGATGAGGGATTGTCCAAATAGGGATCAGGGTCATAGGGACCAATAGAATAGGTCCTCAGTAGGATCACATGCTCCACCACCCTCAGTAGGGCGCAGGCCCTCATCTCCAGCCGGCAGAGGCAGAGGCAGATCAGGGGCATCTAGTTTAGGCAGTGGTCCAGATCGCACTTATGCTTTACTAGGTGACAGGAGTCGGAGTCGTCGCCAGATGTTGTGACAGGTATGTTGGACTTTTGCTCTCACTCAATTTATTCTTTGATAGATTGTCACACCCCAAGTCTATACCGTGGATGAGACACGGTACTTGGAGTCACAAATAACCCCAAGTCAACCCATGGTCTATCATAACACGGGCATTCTGAGTAAAAACATAGCGGAAGCTTTAAAGTAATAAAATAAACATTTATTAAGAAGAACTAAATCATAAAGTTTAAAATAACTGAAACAAAGCTAAAAATCTGAATCTATGTCTGTGTTTGAAAGCCATCTATCTGATGAGTTACTGGAACAAGCCCCTAGCTAACTCTAAGTCTAACTGAAAGAAATATAACTGAAAAGAAATAATCCACTTACTCAAAAGATGAGGACTTACCACCGATGCAGCTGAAAACATCTGAGCGAGATATGCTAATGGTGCTGAGACTGAGAACCTGCAGCTGTATCATAGAATGATACAGCATAAAAGGTATGTGTTAGCACTTTGAATGTACTAAGTAGGAGAAACCATAAGACGAAGAATAAAATAACTAAACTGGAAAGACATGCAATGACCAACTGAAATGCTAAAACTAAATAAACTGAACTATATTAAGATGATCAAAATGACCCTGTCTGATGGTCAAAGACAAGCCCTAAATCTAAGGTACTAATATGAAATACTGTACTGAATTGATCTGAACTGAGCTAATATGAGATTGAACTGATCTAACTAGTGGGAGAGTCTATAACTGACATATAACCATGTGAGCTAAACGTGGAGTCCGATATATACACCCCATCGGTAGGACCCAATATACCTTTCCAAGGTATAAAGGCATGAACTGAATGATCACATGTATGGGCCATGAGGCCAATAAAATATAACCTACATTGGCAACGTAGTTCTAGGAACCTGGGTGCGCTGGAACCCCAATCTGCTCGGTGCTAACTCCTACTCCCACTGGATAGTCCTAGACTGACTACTAAGCTGATAGCTCAAAATTAGGGCCAAAGACCAAGTCAGGAATACCTATGTGGAAGTACCTTGAGAGTCTTATCGTACCGGATTTTATAACTGGTGTTCTAAGACTGGTCAAAGCTGCTTATCTGGAAGCGTCATAACCGTCTAAAGAACAAACTGTAATCTGAAACTGGGGTCCTAAGGCTGGTCAGAGCTGCTTAGCTGAAAGGGTCATGACCACCTAAACAACCACTAAAATATGATACTGAGTCTAATACTGATAACTGGGAGGTATTACTGACACCTCAAGAATTAACTGTAGTCAAACTGATCAGTTGACATTTCTTGTCAACACTGAGTCTAATAATCTGACTAAGACTGGACATGTAAATATCTGATTAACATTTTCACATACACTAATAATATGGGGATTTCAAATCTGTTAGAATCAAGTTGCAGGGAAACTAGTTCAACACGCAAGATCCTAAATTCTACTGAGCTGAAACTTAGGGCTAAATTATTCCACAAGATACAATTCTCATAAATGTCTAGAAATAGGGAATAAAAAGATATTAAAATCATGAGAAATATACTACTTGAAATTTTAAAGATGTAAGTCTGACAATCTTCTGCATTTCGAATCTATAGGGCTAAAATGAAAGAGGAAGCGTAAGATTTTAGGGACACAAGGGAAGAACTATTCCCTTGTGGAATTCCCACATACTTGGTGAAAATTCTGAGAAAATCCCCTGAGAATCTAGAAAGAAGCTGATTGCCTTAGTTCTAGCCCTGAGAGGAGTGAGAGGAATACGTCGGTCACCCTTTTAACTCTCTCCTGGAAGTCCCCAAAACGACGTAGTTTAGAGTCTAGGAGGTTAGGAAATTACTGAAAAGCCCCTAAAATCTCACAGAAAAATCACCCTGTCAGTCCCAACAGGGACTAGGCGATTTGTGTTACTAAACACGACTTGTGGTCTGCCCTGTCGCCTACATTGGAAATTACTCATCATGGGTCACCACGAGCTACTCAATGACCCGTTACCGGTGACCATGACTCGCGGTCACCTCCCGTCATCCTCACTGCCGAAAACAACCTAGGGGTCACCAGGGGCGACACCACGACTCGTGGTGAGGACCCTTTTAAGTGCACTGTCCAACTTCTCTTCTTCCTTTCACCCATCCTTGACCACGGGTGACCTAACGAGTCTTATGGCTGACCACGACTCGTGGTCAGACCCGTGGTTACTTAGAACTTGAAATTTCCAACTTAAGTAAAACTCCTCACCACAATTCACTTAACGACTCGTGGTCATCCTGATGGGTCACTAGACGACTCGTCCTGTGACCTGGTGCAGGGAATCCTATTTTCTCCATTTCAACTCCCGAGTCTAGTCTTAGGATTTTCGAAGCATTAAAATATCTCCCCTTGGGAACATTCTTCCTCGAATGTTGGAAAACACACATAGAAAAGCAGAGAATTGCAATCACTATACTCAAATACTAATCATGAAAGCTGAAAACTAACGGAATGATTGCCTCCGAACTGAACTACGTGACTGAACTGAATTCTTGACTCATACGTACATACATTGACATGGAAGAAACTGGGGCACATGAACTGAATATGAAACTGAATAGAGTACTATGGAGGAATTTAATACCTGATGCTGAAGCTAAAATGGAGGGGCACAAATGAGAGTATTTGGCCATCATGTCTGCTTCCGCCTCCCATATGGCTCCCTCAACTAGCCGGTTCCTCCACAAGACTTTCACTGAAGAGATTTCCTTGCTCCACAGCTTATGAACCTGACGGTCAAGGATCTCTACTGGGACCTCTTCATAAGAGAGACTATCTTTCACTCCCACACTGTCTAGTGGCACCACTAAAGTTGGATCACCGATGCACTTCTTCAATAGTGACACATGGAACACTGGATGCACAAATGATAACTCTAAAGGTAATTCCAGCTCATATGCTACATTGCCAATTTGCCTTAGAATTCTGTAGGGTACCACATATCTCAGACTGAGTTTTTCTTTCTTCCCAAATCTCATCACCCCTTCATGGGTGAAATTTTCAGATAAACCCAGTCATCAACTGCGAATTCTAATTCTCTTCTCCTCACATCAGCATAATATTTCTGACGGCTTTGCGTTGTCTTCAACCTTTCTAATAAGTTTCACCTTCTGAATAGCCTCATGAATTGATTCTAGCCCGATCAGAGTAGCTTCACCAACCTCAAACCACCCGATAGGAGATCTACACCTCCTACCATACAATGCCTCGAACGGGGCCATCTGGATACTGGAGTGGTAGCTGTTGTTGTACGAAAACTTGATGACAGGAAAGTGATCATCCCAACTGCCCTTGAAATCAATCACACAAGATCTTAGCATGTCTTCTAAGTTCTGGATAGTCCGCTCAGCCTGTCCATCAGTTTGCGGGTGAAAAGTTGTGCTGAGCTTGACCTGGGTAGCGAGTCCCTTCTGAAATGGCTTCCAGAAATGCGAGGTGAACTGGGTACCTCTATATGAGATAATGGATAAGGGCACCCCATGTAATCTGACCAACTCCCTGATATAAAGCCTTGCATGATCCTTAGTTGAGTCTGTAGTTTTAACTGGGAGGAAATCTGCTGACTTAGTCATCTGGTCTACTATCACCCAGATTGAGTCATGCTACCGACGAGTCTGAAGTAGACCTATAATAAAATCCATATTTACTTCTTCCCACTTACATGCGGGTATGCTGATATCCTGAGTCATACCTCCCGATCTCTAGTGTTCCACCTTAACTTGCTAGCAGTTCGGGCACTTAGCTACAAATTTTGCGATGTCTCTCTTCGTGCCATTCCACCAATAAATATCCCGTAAATCACGGTACATCTTAGTATCACCTGGGTGGATGGAATATCTTGAACTGTGTGCTTCAACCAATATCTGCTGTCTCAAATCAGCCACATCCGGACGCACAACCTATACTGGTAACGGAGTACACTATCTCCCTCTTAGGAGAAAGCCTCCACTTCTTTTCTGAGAACCGCCCCCTTCAGCTTAAGGAGTGTGGGATCTTCATCCTTCCTTGACTTAACCTCAACTACCAATGAGGAATGTGATCCACTATACACAACTGCTCCACCCTCAGCTGTATCAATCAACTGCACTCCCAACCGAGCTAACCTGTGGATATCCTTTCCCAGTTCCTTTATACCCTCTTCAACATGATCCACTCTCCCCATAGACATGTTGCTTAGGGCATCAGCCACCACATTGTCTCTGCCTGGGTGATATAGCATGCTCATGTCATAGTCCTTCAGTAGCTCCAACCATCTTCTCTAATAGAGATTAGATCTTTCTGACTAAACCATACTGAAGGCTCTTGTGATCGGTGAATACATCCACATGAGCCCCGTAAAGGTAGTGCCTCCATATTTTCAACGCAAACACCATAGCTTCCAACTTAAGGTCATGAGTCGGATAATTCTTCACATGAACCTTGAGCTGTCTAGAGGCGTAAGCTATCACCTTACCCCGCTGCATCAGAACGCAACCAAGTCCAACTCTGGAAGTGTCACAATACACCACGAACCCATTTGTTCCTTTCGGTAAGGTTAACACTAGAGAGGTAGTGAGTCGATTCTTTAACTCCTGGAAACTCTTTTCACACGCATTTGACCACTAAAATTTCACCTTTTTCTGAGTCAACCTAGTCAAAGGGATGCTATAGAGGAAAAACCTTCCACAAAATGTTAATAATATTTGGATAAACCCAAGAAACTTCTGATTTTGGCTGGGGAGGTAGGTCTGGACCAGTCTTTTACCATTGCTATATTTTGAGGATCCACCTGAATACCCTCACCTGAGACCACGTGACCAAGGAAAGTCACAAACTTCAACCAGAATTTGAATTTGCTGAACTTAGCGAACAATTGGCGGTCTTTGAGTGTCTGAAGCACTATCCTCAAGTGATTAGCATGTTCTTCTTCATTTCTAGAGTATACCAGAATGTCATCAATGAACATAATGACAAACATG